>OZ025660.1:600000-807503 GCA_964019335.1 Diplonema japonicum | reverse complement strand
CGTGAGCCTTGGCAGGAGCAGCCATTGCTCGACTGGAGATGTATGCCCTGCTGGAACTGCTGGAATTTGCTTTTCGGGTGTTGGGTCTCCAGAACGTGTGCTTCAGGTGGGTATCAACAGCACTGTCGTCCTTGGTGCTTAGTCGCAGAACAATTCGTGTTTCTCCTGGGAGTGATCAATGCATTGGGCTGCATTACATCCAAGGCACTTTTCATAAGTTCTATGTACAGTACCTGGGTGCTGATATAGTTGGCTACTCCACTTTCCTAAAGAAACGCCCAAGGTCGGTCATCACCAGTAGCGCCTGAGTGGAAGAACAAATTGCAGATGCTCAGGTGACGAACAGGCAGCAAACTGCATGGGCTCAGAATCTTGGTTACTAGGACACCACATGCATTAAGGACACGACGCGGAAAGCAGAAGAAGCTACAGCTAGGCCGGGGCGCGCCCCCTGTAATCAAGTAGACGATGCTTGAGCAGGGCTCCCTTTACAAAAACACCTAGTAGGCACCCCTTTTGGGTTCAAGAAAAAAGATTTCTTATCACTTCTTCTTCTTTTCCCTTTTTCAATTTTCCCCTTGTTATTCGAGAGAGACAAAGACATTGCATACCATTTCACGATTCACTACAGGTTCATTATGAAGATCAACATTGCATACCCCGAGTCGGGGACTCAGAAAACGTTCGATATCGATGACGACAAGGTGGTGCAGAAACTGACGGACAAACGCATCAGCCAGGTATGAGGGTCTGTTGAAGGACACACATTAGGACTTCGATGGCGCTCTTCTCGGTGAGAAATATGACGGGTACATCTTTAGGATCACCGGTGGGGCTGACAAGCAGGGTTTCCCCATGAAGCAGGGTGTCCTCACGAACAGCCGTGTTAAGTTGCTGCTGACCCGCGGAGCAGTTGGTTACCAGGCATGGAGGGGCAGGAATGGTGAGAGGAACAGGAAGTCGGTACGAGGCTGCATCGTTGCGTCCGATGTCTCTGTTCTGAACTGTATTGTCATTAGGAAGGGCACAGAAACTCTTGAAGGCCTGACTGACATTCAGAACCCCAGGAGGCTGGGGCCCAAGAGGGCAGCCAACATCAAGCGTCTGTTTGACCTTAGCAACGACGACGATGTTAGGAAGTACGTGATTCGCCGTGAGGTAAAGGGACATTCCAAGGCACCGAAGATTCAGCGCTTAGTGACCCCTGTCACCCGTCAGCGCAGACGCCGCAGGGTTGCCATTATTAAGCAGCGCAGAGAAGTCTCCAAGACTGCCCGCCAGCAGTTCCACGCTGTTGTTCGGATGAGGACGCAGGCAGCAACTCTCAGGACTAAGGCAAAGGTCGCCCGTGTGCGCCTTGCACAGGAGAAGAAATAGATATTTCGGGTATCCTACATTACCATCATAACATTTGGCTCTCAATTTATAACACATGACCAACAAGACCAACAACCATATAAAGGACAATGCAACATGTGCGCGTGTATGGCGAGGTTGACGGAGAGAAAGGATGCCCAAGGCGCCTGGACCTCGACAGCAATGGGACGTTCGTGTTGGAGCTGCATGGCGGGGCTCGGATGAATGGGAGGTTTACGCAGGAAGATGGAAAACTGATCTTGAAAACGCTTGATGGTGAAATAATAACTGCAGAAGAGGGGTCAGGTTTAGGGTGCGTGGCTCTGATGGGTACAACACTTGCGAAAACAGTATGTGTGCAAACCCGTGATCTTCTAGCACCACACAGGTGACGGATGTGTTTTCAGTTAGTTGCCAGAAGGCACGCCAAGCGTCCAAGGTTACAGAGCTCACTCAGTTCACAACTAAAACCTGCGAGCAGAAAATAGAAGAAGCTGTGTATAACTCTACACATAACCATGGTATCCGACCGCAACTACAACTTCGCCCACCACATCTGTTACGAGAAATGGCTACTTTTGACCTTCTCGGTTCTCCGCCAGCTCGGGTGCAAGGCGTGGTCGAAAACAGCACCGTACTTGAAGGCCTGTCCCTCAGGGATGGCGCCATATCATACAACGACTTACGCACACTCTGCCAGCTCATAGAGGCCAGTGCTGAACTTAGGTTGCTGGACCTTCGCGGTGCACTAGATGTGAAAGGAGAGCCCGCAATTCCAAAAGAAGAGGTAGAGCGAGAGGTGCAGCGACTGTCGGAAGTTTGGGGGACCATTAAGGAAGACGACGAAGACGAAAAGCTCGAAAAGCTCAAAGCAGCCATCGCACCGCAAGATTACACAACAGTATCAGCAGCTTTGAAACATCTTGCACGAGAGAACTTGAACAGGATGAATATGGTACAGATTTATAAAGAAAAAAAAAAAAAAAAAACATCTCAACACAGCTTCTTGGGGCACTCAAGACGAATGCATCTGTGACGCAGTTGGATTTGTCGTGCAACTCTTTGGGCACCGACGGTTATGGGAAAAAGTCATTTAAACAACTGCGCATGGCCAAGAGCGCACTAGAGGACCATCCTACATTGATGCGGCTGAATCTAAGCGGGAATGAGATGGGCCCAAAGGGCACCGGTGTTCTAATTAAAGGACTAGCGCAAAATATCCACATCAATGAACTAGACATTAGTGGAAACGGAATCTGTGACGAGGTACGAAATGTGCCATTCACATACACACACAGGAAGAGGAGGAGAATGACGACGAGGTGGAAGGTGATGATCCCGCTTTTGGTGAGCCTCTCGCAGGACTTGAGGTGTGAAAGTTAAATTAAAATTTAGGGACACAACAAAGGCTGTAGCAGACTTGTTAAAAAAGAACAAATTCTTGCGAAAACTAAATCTGTCTAAAAACAACATGAAAGCCATTGAACTGCCAGAAGAAGATCTCACAGGTATTTAAGTTAAGAGTTTAAAACACTACGACAGATACATTTGGGGACGACACACCTTTGTACAAGATGTTACACCCTCTAAAGTCTTTCTACAGATTAACTGTGCTCGACATCTCAGGCAACGACCTAGGCCCCGGTGGTGCTTATATCCTAGGTGCAGCTGTAAAGCGAAACAAAAGTCTGACATCCCTGAATCTGAACGAGGCAGCTATCGGGCCAAAGGGCCTTGAATGGCTGGCAACCCATTTGACGCAGGCGAATAATATTAAAACTCTCGAACTGCGACGGAATGACTTTGCTGGTATGTGTTAGAAACACGCCACCACATAGCAGGTTTGAAGGGGAAAAGAAACGCGAAGGCCTCCACCAAGGCACTTGCTGCCTTTTCTTCGTATCTGAAGAGTGATGCCAACCATCTCGAAAAACTAGATGTCGCTTACAACAACATGGGCACCACGTTCTGCAAACAGGTTTTAGACTCTCTTACAAACAGCAGCATAACTTACTTAGACATCAGCCTGAACCACTTATGTGGTACATCCACGAATGAATACCACGAAGAAGGTGTTGAGGCTCTGGCGACCCTTATCACACAAATGCCCGTCACCACGCTCGTCTCACAATGGAACTTCCTGCAATCTAGTGGTGCTACAGTGCTATCGAAAGCACTCTGCAGGAGTGAGATCCATACTTTGGATCTTACACAGAACCACCTCAGAGGAGTAGGTCTGTCAGAGATATGTAAGCAGGCAGATAAGCTAGTTATTCTAAAGGCCGGCTCCAATGGTTCATGTGGTGAAGCGGCTGTAGAACTTGCTGCACTGCTAGAGAGAAGTAGCATCCTTAAAATGCTTGATGTCAGTGACAATGCAATAGGTACAGAGGGAATGAGCACCTTGTTGGGGAGTGTAAGCGACTCGAAACTGACGTCCTTGAACATTAATAAAAACCTTGTCGGACCCGCTGTAGCTCCACAGGTAGGCCTCGCGGTCCGGCACCTTCGCACTTTGGACGTTGGCGACAACAACCTCGGAACCGATGCCATCATGAAGCACATTTTACCGAGCTTAGCCAGGAATGGCGTCGTCAGGACCCTCATTGCCTGGGGCGGAGAAGGCAAGGCTGCGGAGTGCCTCAACCATGCACTGGACATTGTTAACTCAGAAGAAGGTAGTGACAGCCTCATACACCTCGACCTCGGTGTCCCCCTCACAGAGGTAGGTAACCCGGCGAGTGTTAACGCGTGCGCTGCCAAGCTGCTCGAAAACCTGAAGCGTGCTGACTTCGGTTCAGCGCTTGAAGTTGCTTTGTAGTCTACACATAGTCCGCAAGGAGAACGCCCGCTAGTTGTTAATAGTTTATACTCATCTTTTTTTGGACTAGCTGGTGAGCGCGAAAACGCGAACCTTAAATGTTTAGTTTTTTCTTCTTCTTCTTGCATCACCAGTTGTATCAGGTCACTTTGCAAAATGGCAGAAGTGCTTCATGCCGCCGCCGTTTCGTTGTTTCAATACAACAATGCAACCCAGAGTTACGACGGCAGGGGGCAGGTCGGTGCTGCCATTACGGGCGATGCGCAAGGCGTCTACAAGTTGGTATGCTGATACCAGTCACTCAACACTAATAGGTTTGCTACGAGAATCAGCAGTCTTATATGTGCACAGCAACAGTAGGCAGTAACAATGAGTCAAGTCTGAAGTTCCAGTTGAAGCAGACAGAAAATTATGCAAGCTTCAGAGACGATAGCGGGCAGCAGTGGTCACTGTACTTCAGCGAGGAGGACAACGCATTGCAGTTTGCGATGCATGTAGTACTCGCTATTTATGGCAGTGCGGGGATGCCCACCCACACCATCACATCCGTTGACATGTCAGAAGTGTCCGGTGACACTGTTGACGTCAACGACTCGGTCGGCGTGAAGTTCAACGGTATGAACCCTTCATGTATTATACGCCCACAGCATACTACGTTGGCTCTGAGAAGGGGAGGCCTGCTCTCAGTTACCAATTTGACTCAAACATGCAGTCGAAACACACCTACCGTTTCCAAGTATGTTGCATTCAGCACGAGCTACATCTTTACAGATCCCCTCTTCGAACACCAACCTGACTGCCGACTCCAAAGGTTTTGAAGGGGCTGTCTGCGGCATGTGCCAAGGAGGCCGGAGGTACGTGGTAATCCCCGCTGCTTGCAGAAGGGGCACTACCGCTGGCGGACAGGGGACCGTAATTGCACTTATTGATGTCCGTAAAGTGAAGAAAGATGATACGCAGCAGCAGCAACAACAGCAACAACAACAACAGCAACAACAACAACAGCAACAACAACAACAACAGCTTGCACCCATCGCTCAGGTATGACCTTTTTAATTTACGTACTTCTTTGCAGCCTGCAGCAAATTTCCAGGAATTCCAGCAGCAGCATCAGCAGCCCGTGGCAATGCTGACTATGGTATGTCAACATGCGCAACAACAGTAAACCACAGCCTGGGCAGCAGCAGCCTGTTCAGCTGCCCGTTGCACAGCCCGTTGCAGTCGCACAGCCAGCCGCTCAAGTGCAGCAAATTGCACAGGTCCAACAGGCAACCCCTGTGGCAGCACCTGCCACAGTAACACCCGCAGCGACCGCACCACCAGGGTTAACCATCGAGCAGCTGAAGACGGTGAACGACACCTCACAAAATGTGACAACACTGATCACTAACATCAGCGAGGTCAACCAGAAAGTGGACCTTCTCACGGCTGACTTCAAAATGGCGCAGAAGCAACAGAAACCAACCACCTTAACAGCAGCGCAACTGCAGCACTCCGTGACATCCATGCTGGACGAGAACAAGTCCTTGAAGGATGAGGTACGGGCAAAGGACGACATGATCAAGACTCTGGAGCAGAGGTGCCTTGATCTTGAGAAAAAGGTGGACAAATTTGCGCAATCTGCTCACTCGCTTATGGAAGAGAAGAAGTGTGCTGCCACATCTGCATCAGACACGCGTCTCGAGATGGACAGGCGAGTCCTCAAGCTGCAAGAAGAATTGCAGCGAGCAAACTCTGAGAGAGATGACTCGCAGAGGCATCTTGCGACAGGTATGTTATTAGACCTTATTTATCGAACACGTAGTCAAAAAATTGCTCGACCTATCTGAGGACGAGATCCGCAAGCTCAAGGGCGAGTCTGAGATTGTGAAGGTGCAGTCTGAAAACACAAGGATGAAGGTGTGTTTGTCGTATAGTCGTTGTAGCAACTCACAGTTTACGCATACCGAAGACAGCCTGAGAACAGAGAAAGAAGCCAGGAAGCTTGCAGACGAGAAGGTAATGTTGTGACCAAGCTAAACTAAACCACAGGTCTTGCAACTCAGTGGGGAGTTGAGTGAAACCAGAGACACACTCGCAAGGAAGGAGCAAGCACTTGCGGAGAAGCTGCGAAAGATCGAGACAGATAGAGTGCACTTCAACAACATGATTGAGGAAGAGAGAAACCATGCGGAGAAGGAGATGGGCTCCATGAGGGATGAAATGCTTGTGGACCTGCAGTCCAGGGAGAAGAGATTTGTACAAGAAAAAGAGAGAACAGCAGAGGACTCGTACAGCAGGGGTCATGACCAGGGCAAAGACGATGGCATGGCTGAGGCAAGAATCACGTACGAGGAGGAAATGGTAAAGCTCAGGGCGCAGTTCATGGAGAAAGAGGGAGATATGAACCAGGACATGTCTCGTTTGAAGGTGGATGCGGAGGGGTTGCAGATCGAGATTGAGGGACTGAAGAAGACCATCTTGGAGCTGACAGACTCGCTTACGGACGCCACTGACAAGGTGACCCTTCATCAAGCAGAAGTCGAGTTAGAGAAAGAAAAGAATAGTACCAACACCGTTAGCTTCGAGGCGGAAAAGAGCGCCATGAGTGAGAAGGTTACAGAGATTTCTACAAGGCTTCAGAAGGAAATGATCCAGACTGAGATCCTCACTGAGAAGTTGGGCGACTCGGACAGGAAGCTGAGAGAAGCACAGGTCAGGTGGACGTCGACCATTGAGTCTCTTACAGAGGAGGTTGTGCCCACTTCGGCGTTGAAGACAATCAGTCAGGATATCTTCCTTGGCAAAACGCCCGACCTGTCATTTGAAGAAGACGCTGCTAGATACACTGCAAACAAAGTACCAAGTGTCACATCGCCAAGGGAGGAAGATGACGACTGGTCTGTTGTGGGCAAAGGGAAGGCTGATGAGGACACAAAGAAGGACAGTGAAAGCGATGATCTTGTGAAGGTGGACCACCCCAAGAAGGAAGAAGAGCCGCAGACTGAAACAATGGTCGCTGATGAGGATGTAAAATCTGAGTTCAAAACCACTGACTTTGAGACGGAACCTGAACCCGAAGAGGAAGTCAAACCTGAGGCAGCTGAACCCGAAGAGGAAGTTAAACATGAGGCAGCTGAACCCGAATCCCAAACCGAACCTGAGCCGGTGCAAGAAGTCAAACCTGAGCCGGAGGCCGAGGCTGAGGTTGAGGCCCAGGTAGAGGCCGAGGCTGAGGTTGAGGCAGAAGAGGAGGCTAAGGCTGAGGCTGAGGTCAAGGCCCAAGTAGCAGCTGAGGCCGAGGCTGAGGTTGAGGCCAAAGTAGAGGCTGAGGCTGAGGCTGAAGAGGAGACTGAGATTGAGGCAAAAGAGGAGGCTGAGGTTGAGGCCCAAGTAGAGGCTGAGGCTGAGGCTGAAGAGGAGGCTGAGGCTGAGGTTGAGGCAGAAGTAGAGGCTGAAGTGAGTGTGAAAGCTGAGGTAACCGAAGAGGAGCCTGAACTTAAACTCGAAACTGAGGCAGAGGTGCCTAAACCCGAAGCAGAGCCAGAGACAGGGACAGAAGATGAGGCCGAGCCCAAACCCGAAGCCCAGCCGACTGAGTCAGAAGAGTCTCCTGCACCTGCTGTGGTTGAGGAACAGCCGAAGGCCACTTTACTCGACTCTGATTCTTCAGATGACACCCCAACACCTGCACCTCCTGCCGAAAAGGTCTGTTGCATGAAAATACCCACTCAATCACAGGAGGAAGACCTGCCGATGCCTGGCGAGTCGCTCCCGCAAGCAGTGCCTGCGCAGTCTACTGAAGAACCTCTCCCCCAGCCCCCTGCGCCCGCTAAGGAAACATCACCAACAACTGCTAAGAAGGTATCCTTTCCTAATTGTATTCAGCGGCCACCACAGAAAACATTCTTCTGTTCTGACACCGACTCCTCTGATGATGACGTAGCGCCCGCACCTAGGAAGGCAGCGGCGCCTCCTCCAAAGAGAGGTGGCCTCTTCGACTCGAGTTCCGACTCGGACTAAGCATGTCTGCAGCACCTTTCCACGATTAATCTTGTTTCATACCTGGAAGATTTGCGTTCGTTACGGCAGGCAGTGTTCTTTGATGTTTCATGCAAGTCTACTTGTCTCAGTCTTTCCTTTTCCTTTTCTTTGTTTTGTATTATTTCATTCACCACATAAAAAATCCTATTTACGTTTTCATGTTACTTCTCTCAATAGGATTTGATTTTTTCCTTTGAATTGCTTGCCATTTTTTGCAAATTTTGTTGTGTTCCCTTTTCTTTTCCTTTTAAACCGCGTCACTTGTTTTTCAATGTGAACACTCCTGTAGCTCGGTGCTGACTTGAGAGATAATAGGTACAGCAGAAAGAGGAGAATTCTGTATCTAGTCTGTGGCTGGTGATTCAGCATCGGCATTGGCTTTGTGGCTTGGGACCATCGCACCTGCCAGAAATCAATCTTATATTTTTTTTCCTCTTTTCCTTTCTTTCTTCGTTTCTTTACCCTTCCCGTGTGATTTGCCTGCTTGCTTGCGTGCACCTTCCCTTAATGCAAAGGCTACCCGCTCTTTGAGTGTGTTCTCTTCCGTTACCTCACCCCCTTTTTTATCGTGCATTCCCTCACTTTCTCACACGTACCAGCACAGGACATGAACGCCACCCACGCGGCGGCGCCAAGGAGCACTGTCGACTTCATAGAGACAGTGCCCGAAAGTAAAAAGAATCAGAATGAGTTGGATTATCTTAAAAATTTACTCGTACGGCACTCCGGGCATCTAGATGAGAAGCTGTATTATTTGTGTAAGAGCTACACAAAAAAACACAGAACACTGCAAAAACATCTGAAAGGGGATCGCAAACTAGGCCATGCACCAAAGGGGTCTGGGGTGGCGAATGACTTCATAAGTATAGGAGATGGCAGAATACTATTGCTGGGAAGTGACCTCCCGCAGTCATCACCCTGCTTGTTCGAGCACCCCACACATGAGGGGGAGAAGATGGAAGTAACGTTCAATTCTCAGCCACGTGACAAGCAACTTTGGGGGGCCACAGACGAATATGCGTTGGAAGCTGGCAGGTGGCATTTCATGAAATGGGAGGAGATTGACGACGAGCCCCTAACCTTGCGGGATAAAACGATCAACCTTCTCGAGTACCCTTTCTCGTCCACACCAGCGAAGTTCTTCTTTTTGTTCCAACTCCTCCTCATCATGCTGTCCGTCGTGGCCCTCATTTTGGAATCCATACCCGAATATAACCCAGAGGTCTTCCCCGACCGCACAGACATCTGGTGGTCCATCGAGCTGGGTGTCACCGTTGTCTTCACCATCGAGATATTGCTGCGCATCGGCTTAGCAAGGAACAGGTTACACTTCCTGAAGAAACCGACAACAGTAGCAGATATTCTCTCAATCCTTCCATTCTACATTCAGGAAATGTTCAGCACCCAAGGCACACAAGGGCCTGACATGCTCAAGCTTTGCAGGCTCTTCAGAATGTTGAAGTTCTTTAAAAACTTCAAACCGATCGAAAATTTAGTCCGTGCTCTAGAAAAGTCAGCACAAGCACTATTGGCACCATTCACATTCCTTGTTGCGTGTCTACTTGTAATGTCGAGTGCTATGTACTTCTTGGAGAAGGGTGTGTATGACGAAGAACAGCACAAGTTCCTCATCACTGACACGGCATGTAGCAGCAGGCCTGCAGTGCTATTCAATGAAACGTGTGAGAAGATAGAGTCGCAGTTCATCAGCATCCCGCACACTATGTGGTGGTCTATCGTCACAATGACAACTGTGGGCTACGGTGACATGGTACCTGTGACATCCTTGGGAAAGATGACAGGGTCCCTATCGATGATGCTGGGTATAATGTTCATGGCGATGCCTATCGCCATTGTGGGTTCCTACTTCACTGTCGTCGTCGACGTTAATACTGAGACAAAACTGCTGGAAAAAGCAGGTCTCGAGGGAGATGCGAATGTTGCTTTGTCGCAGAGCCCTCGCGCTGCACGGCACGGTAGCTTGCAGAACAGCCCGGTTGTGAACTCATATTCTAAAAAAGCAGCATCAACAGCAGGTTCATTGAACCACTCTTTTGCCCTTCGATCTTCCAACCCTAAGCAAGAAGCTAAGCGCCAGCTCGGGACACGAAGGAAGACAAAAGTCGGCACTGCGCACGTTAAGGGCTTCGAAAAGCAGCTCGAAGGTGCCGAAATGCTCACCAAAGGTGAGATGCTTGCTGTGTTCCTAAGGCAGGTGCTGCCCGAGTTTGACAACGTCTGGCTTGCACCGTGCTTTGTGCACCATCTCGACATCTGGCTTGAAGCCAATCTGGACCTTCAGATAGATAAAATGGAAGAGTCACTTGCTGGTTCGAACACATCGCCGGCTCTTACCAGGCAGAAGTCTGGAAGAATAAGGGCTGACACGATTATGGGGCTGCCTACATTCGGATGCCTCGAACAACTAGGAAACTATAGATCGCAGGAAGAGTTCCCCCCATCGATAGTATGGCTTGTGAAACCAATGTCATTCACGGTGGGCGGCAGTTGTGGTGCGTTGCCGGATCCTGATATTGTGCTTTGTGCAGAAGAAGAGCACTTCCAGAACCTGCGTGTGTCCCAGCGGCATGCCGAGATCGTAGTGAGTAAGTGGTGGTCTGATAAGCCAACATGCAAGCTGCGGCCCATCCTCCCCAGCAGGCTCGCTGTCAATGGCAAAATCATTAGCCGTGGCGGGCAGACACTGCGCCACAACGATGAGATCGATTTCTGCCCCGACGTTCCGAACAGCCCTCTGAAGTATAGGTACAGAACTGATAGGTACGCACGGGCATTGAACGAGCCTGCGCTTGCACTGTCCGAAAATAGGTTAGCAGAACTTAAAGACGGAAAGTTGCCTAACTTGCCACTTAAGGACAGCGTAATGGAAGGAAGCAGAACTACGAAAAATAGTTTTGGGATACCTGAAAACTGTGACGTTCTTGTACAGAGACATATACACGCACCCACAACTACTGTTGAGAAATGGGTGCACCAGATACCCAATCCCGACCAGCTCGACCCCGTTGCGGAGATGCAGCCTGACAAGTCGCCCAACACTGCATTGTGTCAACTCCCGGCAGAAGGATCTATGGACAGTGATGAGGATGACTTGGGCGGTTGGGGATTTCTCGCTCCGCCAAGGCGAGTCCTCAACCCTTTGCGTCACTTAGACCCACACTTTTCTCAGCCAACTCTTCCACCTTCAGTTGCGAGTCACAACCCCCATCTACTGTAGATGCTTTTCGTTTCTTTATGCATATGCTGTATCACAAACATCAGGACTCAATTAATACATGGGTAATTTATCAAAAGTGCTTCTCGGCGTTATTGGCAGTGGTGCTGGAATTGCCACTGCTGCGGGGTACGCAGACGAGGGTGTTGGGAGGTCGCAAAGTTATTGGTCGAGAGCGTTCCCAATCTACTTGCGCTATAGGTACGTGCAGTTCTTGCACAGGGACTTGGGTTTGATTGACACAGCCGATGCAGATGCCAGGTACGAGGCCCTGCATGACAAAGAAAGCGAGAAAGCAAAAGCCCTCTGTTTGGAGATGCGTGGGTTCTACCTCAAAAATGCTCAAATGATGGCATCGAGAGAAGACTTTCTCCCTCGGCAATATATCAAATGGATGAAAGAAACAGAAGATCAAGCACCGACACCTTTTGAAGAGGGCGATGCCGAGCGCATCATTGAAGAGCAGCTTGGGAAGAAAATAGATGAAATCTTCTCGTTCTTCGACCCGATCCCTACTGGCGTGGCTTCCATAGGACAAGTGCACAGAGCTATTCTTCCAGACGGGACTGAAGTGGCTGTTAAGATCCAGCACAATGAAGCTGAGCACCTCTTCAGAGGCGACATCCGTACCATGAAGAATTTTTGTGCTTGGTTCATGCCCCAGCATGTGCCCGCCTTCGACGAGATCGAGAAGCAGTTCCTCACCGAGTTCAACTACATTGAAGAGGCAAAGAACTTGGACCTTATCAGGAACCAGATCATGCCCAAATGGGGGGACAAGGTCGCTATCCCGAAGCCGTACACCGAACTGTGCTCCAGGAAGGTGCTGACGATGGAGTACCTCCACGGCGTGAAGCTTGTTAATGGGATCAAAGACAACTTTAAGAAAATTGCCGACAAAATGGGCACTACGCTGGAAGAGCTTGAAGAAGAGCAACGCAGAAAGTTAAACTCAGGGGAGCTGCAGCTGCGCAGCATTGAAAACGAAACACGTGCGTCGAACAAGATCAAGATGTTCCTCAGGTGCAAGGATTACGTTTTGAACCTCTTCCGTCTACTCGCCAACACCACGACACTCCCTTACCTTTTGACGGGTAGCCACCTGCAGATGGAGTGGTCTCACATTCCAATAAACATGGGTGAGGTAATGGGGATCCTGATGGGTGTGCATGGTGACCAGCTCCTTGAGCACGGCTGCCTAAATGGCGACCCCCACCCTGGCAACATCCTCCTGTTGAACGATGGCAGGCTGGGACTCATCGACTTTGGGCAAGTTAAAAAGCTCGAGCCTGATGAAAAGTCTGCAGTAGCACAGATCATCTGTCAGATCGTGGACAAAGATGAGGACGGGTTGCTGGAGACTTTCAAGGCAATTGGTGCTAAGACACGTTATGGGAAGAAGGACATCTGCTACAAAACAGCATGCTTTTGGTTCGACAGGGACACAGAGGACGTGCTCACTGTGGACGGAAAGCTTAACAACATTGCTGAATTCCTAGACGCTGTGGAGGCAGCCGATCCTGTCGAGCAGCTACCAAGTCTCATAATTATGCCAGGAAGAATGCTAATTCTGCTTAGAGGATTAGGTCTTGCCTTCGGCATGAGGATATGCACATCAACTATGCTTGAGCCGCAAGCTAGACAGCTTCTCAATGAGCACCCTTTTGTCCTGCCCACAGGTAGTTCATAGGGAAAGAAGGATTCTTCCATATTCCCCACGTTTTCTTTGATTTTGTCACTAATAAGCCTCTTTCGTCATGTGAAATGTATGCTTATTATATTCTAAACCCACCAACGATGGCACGCAGTACGTTACTAGAAGAGATGGAGTCCTGTCATCCTGCAGAACAACAGTTTGAGAACTGCGTCCCTTTGTAGGCGGCGAGTTTGACCCCCCCCCCCCCCCCCCCCCCGAACTCCAACCATGTTCCCAACCACCACTATGCGAAAACTTCGCTGCTTCATTCGGGTTTTTTCTTTTCTCATTTTATTTCGATTATCAAGGCTTCAAACTCACCTTTCTCTGCCTCCTGGCTTAAGAACAAGCTATTTTGATACCCTTTTCATTTTGGGACCTTTTTTTCTATTTTCCTTCATACCCCTCCTTTTTTTTTCTTTTTTGGAATTAATGTTCCGCAAATGGGCCCCCCTTAGTAAGGCACTCCTTGATCCGAACAACCACGATGCCTTTGGCTAGTTCCTACTATCTTCCACATCCCTTCTGACTCTTTAGTACTTTATTGCACTGTTACCGTTTCCACAAGATAAACAGGTGCCGTTATGTCCCGCAAGAGCAGCGTTGTTAGCCTCAAGGCTGATGAAGTCACACCCAAACCAGATCTCGAGCAACTTGCTGTGCCTGTCCTGAAGAAGCAGGTTGAGAAAGTCAGCTTCGAAGGGACTCCAACAAGTAAGCCAAACCAGAACCAGAGTCAGGGCCAAACACAAGGTCAACCAACGAGCCCACTTCAGAGCCAGCCAGCGCTAACACCTGAGATTCCTTTGATCACGAAGTCTGCTCCCTCTGTTATCTCCAGTGTCAACGGGACAGCAAGCGCTCCACACAGCACTTCGAGTTTAAATGAAATCCCACCACCAGTAACACCGGAGTCCGTGGTACTCGAAAGAAAGTCCAGCCAACTCAGCAGAATCTCTCTGCCTTGCTCCGAGAGGAGCCATACTTCAAAAACTTCTATACTGAGAAGTGCCTCCGGGGTTCTGTCAAGGCACAGCACGGCAAACTCAATAAAGCCACGAACCTCCGTTTACACACAGCAAGAGTCACTAGATCTCAGCCATGAGAATGCTCTGCTAAAAGCACAAGTTGAAAGTCTCCGAAGATTGCTCCAGGACTCAACCGCATCTACTAAAGCTGACAGACTTGCGGAGGATGTGAAAAACAAGGCAAAGCTTATCGGCAAACTCGAGAGGGAAAATGCAAATCTTATCGAAAAGGTGCAGAAACTGGAGAAGAATAACACAGCTTCAAGGGCTTCTGTAAGGCTGTCAAGAAGAAAATCCATGTTGATGGACGAAGGTCTTCATGTAAAGATCCAGGAGCTTGAGAACAAGTTGAGCAATGCACCGTCATGTGAGCAGGTGGCACAGCTTCAGGAGAACGTTTGTACGTTGCGACAAACGATGGCCGAGAAGGATGTTGCACTCCAGGTGACTTCGCAGAAGCTGGGCAAGGCTCAAGACGCACTAGTCGCTGCCATTGATTGGGAGACAGAGGTTAAACTGACGCAGACGCGAAAGGCTCTCAACACGTTTGTAAGGCATTCTGCGTCACCAGAAAAGAAGCACGTAGTTCAAAAAGCAAACGTGAGGTCAGCCACTGTTAACCCCTCCACTGTGAGATCCTTCACTGTACCTTACCCTGGGAACCCTGTAAGTCCCAGGAGCATTGCCACAGGTGTCACAGTGCATGATGTAATGGGGAGGGACATCTTGTATTACGCAGCACCTGGATCGGGCGTTATTAAGAGCGTCAATGACTTTGTGTCGCAACCCCTTACACATCTGGTGTACCTTCCTGCTACTGGCGAATTGAAAGACCAAACAGGGTCGACCTTCCTAGGACGCGAAGCAAAGCTCGATGACACTCTCTCTGCACTCTCCATCCTTGCAGATGCCGCTGGTTGTAGACACAATATCCCTGCTCCCTTTAAGTCTGTTGTCGTCGCTGCACACTGGGTTGGCGACACAGACCCCGTGTTGGGCTCTCACTAAAACCTTAGTACTTGTCCCTTTTTCCTGTCGGCGAATGTTGTCGACATGTTGATACTTAATGTTGTTACTGTTGTACCTCTAGCTAAACCTCGTCTTGTATTCTTGCTGCTGCCACCAATCCAACAGATGCACACATAAACATGAGCTGCGTACGTACAGTGCTCGAAGATGATGTCACGCACGTCTTGCATCCGATGGATAACGGTGTTTGGTGCGGAGGGAGGAGTCTGGCCTTTGTCTCGGTGTCGCCTGTGAAGAGCCTGAAAGCACCCGTAAGTGGTGTGTACTGTTGTAGTTTGCACGTGGCAGATAGTCACATTTGGAGTGGTTGGAGCAACGGCATGCTTGCTGTGCACGATGCGATAGAACACATGCTTGTCTTCAAGGAACTGACCCACAAGGGGAAGGTGATCTCTCTTTTGAGCAGTGAGGATGGTGTGCTTTCTATCTCAGAAGACGGCAGTGTGCATGAGTGGGATCCTAACAGTTACACTTCGAAGTGCTTGCTGGTGCACACTAAGAACTTGCTATGTTCTACTATTTGGGGTACTGTGCTTTTGACAGGCGATGCAGACAAGTCAGTTGTGTTGTGGGACACGCTGAAAGGCGACGTGATAACGCAGTTGGGCTCCTCCTCCAATGTGACTGCGCTTGCCATGGATGGGAAGAGGCTCAAACATGGTGCTTTCGGCTCTGTGTGGGGAGGCACTGCGGACGGCACTATACGAGTTTGGTCATTGTCTACAGCAACTCTGCTGTCTTCATCCCAAGCCCACTCGCACGCATTGATGCAGATCTGGATGCCTGGCTCCCATGACGACATGGTCACTATCGACACTGCAGGAACCGCTATCATGTGGGATCCGGATGCTCTGCTCATGAAACAGAAGTACAGCACGTGTAAAGGTACCTTCATTGCGGCACAGCCTGTAGGGAACGTGATATGGCTGTCCAACGAAGAAGGCGGAGTACATGTCTGGAAGATGCCGCACACACCTACCGATGTTGACACACTTGCCAGTGATGAGAGCAGCCAGGAACACAAGACAAAAGTACAACTTCAGGAGGAACGTGTGCATGATCAGCTTGAAGAGCTTTTAGAACTGGAAAAACAGAAATCAGCAAACTTAGAAAGGACTCTGTCGCGTGAGAGCGCACGAACGCAGAATGAGATGCACGAGAGCGAAACGGCAAAGCAAGAATTAGAAGCTGCGAAAAAACGAATTGCGGAGCTGGACATAAAAATAAGTGAACAAACAGTAGAACTCAAAACACTAGCGCAAGCAGTAAAAACCGAAGAAAAACAGGGGCTTGTAGAACGACAGCAACGTAAAGAAGCGGACGACAGATGCACGCAGCTTGATACAAGAGTGCAACAGTTGCAAGAGGAAGTTCAGGAAAACAAGGTGCTAAGAGAGAATCTTAAGACAGCAAACCATATGGTGGAGGCCGCTGGGGCAGAAATGGCAAAATGCAGAAAGCGTGAAGAAGATTGCAAGCAGTACTCCAAGCTGCTGATGGAGGAGCTCAACGATGTGAAAAACAAAACGCACACCAACGCTGACCTTGTCCCGTCTCTGAGGAAAGAACGCGACGATGCAATGCAGCTGGTGCAGGATCTTCGATCGACGAATGCGACGCTACGTAGCGCAGGCGAAGATGAGAAGGAAAGACAACAGGCCCTCGAAGATGAAGTAACCCGCTTACAAGATGCGGTGAAAACTGCCACGAGTAGTCTAAGGGAACTTTCAGACAACAAGGAACAGAGAGATAAGGACTATCTCCAGCTGAAAACATCCCTTGAACTGCATACTGAAGAATGCCGCATCCTAAAAGAGGAAAACGCAAAACTGTGTGAACAGATAACAGCAACCACCCAAGAACGTGGCCAGAGAGATCTCGCGTTAGAAACAAATCTAACCCAAGCCGAGAAGAGTATTTTACATGAAGAGAATTCCAGGCTTAAAAAACAAATTAAAGAGCAAGAAGCTTTCCTCAACCACCAGGAGTCGGAGATCAAAAATTTTCAACAGCTAGTTTCGACAGCAGTCGATCGCAGTGAACGCGAGGCCGCACAGCTGAAGCAAGAACTTGAAGCACAACGAGCGGAAGTAGCATCTAAAGAGGTCACAATCATAGCACTGCAGAGCAAGCAACAGCAGTTAGTTGATGACAGCAGTACACTTCGAGAAGCAATAAAGGTGCATGAAGAAGTGGAACAGGGGGATTACGAGTTGCTTGTGGCCTCAGTCACTGAAAGTAAGAAGCAGTTAAAAGACTTAAAAAAGAAACGGCAAGGTGACAAGGCAGCAATACGCGAGCTGCACCAGCTGGCGATAGAGCTTGCATCCCAGTCAAGGGCACTCGCCTCCGAGGTCACGAAAGCAGAAGAGGAGAAGCAACAAGCACAGACACTGGCAAGCAGTTTGCAAACTGAGATTGAATTGCTGCATAATCAGCTTGGGGCAAAGGAACGCAACCAAGAACATGGTACGCGCGGCACGGTATGTATGGAGGCCCACCTACAGCACACAGGTACTTAGTGGAACTGATGTAGCGGAACTACACAAAGATATTGACAAGTTGAAAGAAGAAAATGCCACTTCTCTTCGACATGCTCGTGACAGTGAGAGTCGCGTATCTGCTGTGGCGATGGAGCTTGCTGCTGCACTAGAGGCGTTGGAGCAGCAAAGGAGGACATCAGCAAGGTACTGCACAATGCATCAACGCACACACACAGGCAAGAAAGCCAACTGAGTGCAGCCCATAGCGATCGAGATGCAGCTCAGCACATGGTGTATGAGTTGAAGGAAAGGCTCCAGGAAGCGGAGAAGGTGCTGAAACAAGTGAACACTGAAGCAGAGGCTCTCAAAGAGGAAATAGGTGCCCAACGGAGCAGTGTTCTGCAGTATAAGTCGACTTGCACAGAGATGAAAGTTGCTCTGAATGAAAAAAAACAAGAATGTCTGAACATGACAGAAAGGCTCCAAATCGAGGAGGAGCTCATCAACCAACTCCGCAAAAGGGAGAAAGAGGACAAGCTAGTGATACTGACCGGAACGTCACACACTCTCATACTTGGAGTCACAAACATGACTGAGGTACGTACGGCACAAAACACTGACACACACACAGGAGGTAGGATACACGCAGTTGAAGCTGCAGGGCGAACTGACAGAAGCGAAGGCAGCTCTGCAAGAGAAACATACCGAGCTCGACATCTTGAGATGCGAGCTCTTCAAAAGCCTCGAAGAGAACGGAGTGCTGGTGGAGCAGCTCAGCCTCCAAAAAGAAGAATCCGATAGCACAATCCAAGACCAAGTCGGGAGCATGAAAGAGCTACACAGCAAACTGGGAAACATGTCACAGATGCTTGGCGTCACAGAACTCAGGTTAGAAAATGAAGTAAAAAACAGAAGCAAAGCACCACTTTATCCCGAGGCGGTGGGTGTCAACATGCCTGACTGCTGCAGGTACTTCACGTGGCGGGGAGTTGACGGTGGCTACCCTGTGTACGGCTGCAAGGATATGATATTATTACAAACTACGACAGGCTGCGTTTTACAAAAAGGAGTCGAACAGTGGGCTCATGCAACTGGCCTTAATCTCCGCGATAGCGAAACTTTTGACGCTGTCTGGACAGACAGCCAGGGAAGCATGTTAAGTCAAAGCATCACGTGCGAGGGTGCTGTGGATTTCACACAATTCTACGACGACGAAGTGAAAAAGTGTGATCTTCTGCACAAGGAGCTCGCGGAGTGCACTGTGGAGATCACCACTCTGCGGGCCCAACTTGTGCTCGCTCAGCAGCAGGCCGTTGATTTTGGGCTGCTTCGGGAAGCATCTGTTCTAGAGCTTCGTAAGCTGCAATGTGACCATAAGCTTCTTGTTGGAGAAACGTCAGTACTGCGCACAACAGTCTCTGACACTGAACAGCAGCTGCACGCCATCGAAAGGAAGTTGGAAGAGGACACATCAATCCGTTCCGGGTCGCGGCCCGACTTGCAAGATGACGTAATGATTGCTCTTGACGAACGGGTAAGGAGGGCCTTAGAGCGTAATTATCTGTACGGCACTGTTGATGCATCAGTGTCAAAGGAACTACGGGACAATCCAGCATTGCCGATTGCGGAGCGGTTGCAAAGAGCATTACAGAAAGAGAAGTTAATCCTTGCGGAAGAAGGGCTGGAGGAGGGCCCCGGTTACGCGGCACTGGATGATGCGGAGCTACCCGTGAAAGAGCGATTGTCAAGAGCTTTGAAGAGACTCGAAGTGATACATGAAATACACACAGAGGACACATCACCACCCCTTCCAAGAGCCGTGCTACCTGATGATGCGCTGCTGCCTCGGAAGCTGCAGGATGGTGTGAGTCTTCCTTCCGCAGAGCGTCTTGTCAGAACACATAGAAGGGAACAGTGGAGACTCGCCACATGCTTCCCAAGTCAAGTAGGTCAGGTGGCGCCCCTACGCACTCGCCTGGCTTTTGCCTTCAAGCGTGAAGCTTGGGTCGCAACTATTGTGCCGCTAAAATGCAAATCGCAGACGCGTGACTCCTGTCACCATGTCCAGAAACCATGACAAGTGGTGGACCGGATCACTCTTTAGACTAAACAAAAAAAAATGTATTTAGATGTTATTTATTTATGTGAGTGCTGTACCGCATTGCCACCCCACATCACAGAGTCCTGGGACAAAAATGGAGAGAGTTTTCTATATCCCGAGTAGGACGGAAGACTTTGAATCCGAAGAGAAGATGCCAGAAGGGTCGTTGGTTGCAAACCTTATTTCTATGGACTTGATGGATCAGAGGCAATTGCGAGACGAGCTAAAAGCTGTCAGCAGCAGGCTGTACGAGGAAGGGGTACAGAATGCGGCAAATCACTTCGACAATTTGTACTCGTTCGTGAAGCAGATCTCTTTGTTTAACGCTGAGGGTGTTGTTTTCTTGGTGGAGACGGTCACAAACTGGCTGTCGAAGGTCAACGCTCTGCTTGACCAGCTGAAGGCTATGGACAAAGACACCCCTGACCACAAAGCAGAGTGCGCAGCAACATATAATGCTGTGAAAATCTTCGGATGGGTTCTCTGCAAAGCCGTGACGCACGTAGAGCACACCCGAGAAAAAGAATCCTTAGTGAAAAGCAAAAAAGCCGACAAGGACAAAAAAGCAGAGATCCCAAAAGATAAAGTCCTCAAAGCCCTTGTGCAGACGCTTTCCGGTGACGCGGAAAAGCAAGATGAAGTGTACATGAGCCTGCTGCTGGGCCTTGCGTCCTTGCTCCTTGAGAACCCGAACAACTTGAAGAGCGCAGGCCGCTCGGCAGCGACAGTAAAGGAAGGCGTTTTCGAGCTGGTCCTAGTTCTTGCGAAGTACTACAGCAAAGAAGGTGCTGTGAACCCTGTCATGGAAACCGTTGTTGAGCAGGTCGTGCGACATGAGCACATGCCAAAGTACGCGGCACAGCTAGCAAAGACTGCAGCAAAGGAGGCGTGGGGCACACTGCTGGTGGATCAACTGATCACAGGCTCTGTGGAACAGTCGCAGAAGGAGAAGGGTGAGTCGTCGTCATCGAAGAACATTGGCATCTTCCTTTCGGACTTGGCAGAGATCGTGCCCAGTGCCATCATTAGAAATCTGACCGTGTTGCACGGCACTCTGCAGAGCGATGCCCCTGCCATCCGAAAAGCCGCCCTCACTGGATTCGCGACCGTGATAGGTACAGCAGACGTTGACATTACGAAGAAGAGTGAGCTCCTCGACCTCCTGTCCGAGCGCATCCTTGACATCAATCCTTGGGTGCGGGTCAGTGTCCTCAACAACGTAAAGGCATTGTGTGCAGAAGGTAAGCTGCCAGTCGGGGCACAGGTGCAGTTACTCACAAATGCTGTTGGCAGACTTCAGGATAAGAACTCTTTTGTGCGACATGCAGCCACCGCATGCCTGTCAGTGATGGTGGTAAATAACCCTTTCGGCGACATTTTGAAACTCGCTCCCTTCCAGAATTACTACAACGAAAAGCTGGGTGAATTGGAAAAAGAGAGAAACTGCAGCACTACTGACATTGAGCTGGAGCTTATGCAACCTGAGAGCGAACTGTCGGAAGCTGTGGTGCGCTTGAAGTACTACCGCTCAGCTGTGACCTATATCCGGACTCTACACGATGCAGTGCCGTCTGTTCTCCGTGTCCTGTCGTCAAAGTCCGTTGCTGATGTCAGTGAGGCCATCAAGCTGCTGACAACATGGGTGCGCTTCAAAGTTGAGGCGGCCGTGGACTCTGTCTTGAAGATTTGCGTGCAGGTTTATAGCAGGGAAGCAGCTGTTAAGGCGTGTGTAGTGGAATCTTTTCTGGATATGGTGTCAGGGCCTGGTGTCGTTGCAGGAGCGGAAACAGATGCAGAGGTGTCAAGCCGCATTACTAACCAACTCCTGCGCATCATATCAAGGGCTGCTGAAGGCGAACTGTCGGCACTAACGGAAATCCTCAACACCGCAGGCCACGAGTTCTGCGAACAGGTGATCGATGCAAGTTGGAACATCGCCGAGAATAGTGAGAGCTCGCTAATGGAGGCAACGTGTGGAATGCAGTTGTTTTCGATGCTCTCTGTAACATGTCCTGACATAGCGTGTCAGAAGGTACCAGAACTAACAGAATGGGGTCTGTCTAAGGGTGACCCACAGTTTGCAACACATGTTTGCAAAGCGCTTACCTCCGCCGCACTATCGCCAAGTTTCACTCCCCTCGCACCGTCGCATTCAGTTCTTGCAGGCATTTGCTCTTTATTGTTGGGTAGATGTTCCTCGATTGTCACTTGGGTGCCTATGGCAAGAAGTGCTCTTTCAGCACTGTACGCCACAACCAACGGTGCAAAACAGGTCATTGAAAAATTAGTCGAGAAGCTGCACGCACGGTACTTGAAATGCTTGGCTACTTACGAGTGTAGCGACACATCGGAAATGGAGAAATTGAAGTCCCTAAAGGAAACTCAACATGTACTTTCGCGCATGCTTTTCATACTTGGCGAGACCTCATTGTTGCAACTGGTGTGCATAGAGAAGAAATACAAGGCATCCTTGAACGCTATTCACGAAGTGAAGAAGGCAAAAGATGGAGAAAAAGAAGCTATAGAAGAAGAGCTCGGGATGGAATCCAAGGGCGCGAGGGAAAATGAATTGGAGGAAAAGTTCAGAAACGACGAAAAAGAGATCCTATCCACACGGGCTGTGTGGGGCAGGCACAAGGGTCTAGTCGTCAATGTCTGCCTGAAGGGTGACGCTGTTTATGCTGATGTGTGGCTCAAAAGCTGCGCTGCGCTGTGCTTGTCAATGTACATGTGTGTGACAGAAGAGTTCGCCAAGGCATACGTGCAGTACCTATTCTCAATCCTGAAAGCAGCGAAGGAGCAGAACATACGTGTGAACATTGTGGTTGCCATAGGTGACCTCATGACGCGCTGGCCAAACACGATGGAACCTTGGACTGTTGCCTTTTTCGAAACATTGAGTGATGTCGACCAACACGTGCGATCCACAGCCTTTCTCGTTGCTTCGCACCTTATCTTAAACGACATGCTCAAGGCAAGGCAGTTTGTACACGTCCTGCTTGCCGGTCTCGTTGACCCTTCTGAACTAATCAAAGGACGTGCTATGGTCTTCCTGAAGGAGTACAGCAGCAGGGACCGCATCTACCAAGCACTTCCCGATACCCTGTCGGCTTTATCGAGGGACCAACGACTCCCTCCCGAGAGCCTCCGCATCGTTCTTAGAATGATGTTGGAGTACATCGACAAGGAAAAACAGACTGAAGACCTAGTTGGCAGACTCTGTTTGAAATTCACGCAAAACACGGAAGATGTCTTGGATCCTGACGCGAATTCGCGCCACGCACGACACATTGTATGTCTACTGTATTTACATGTTCACACATACACACGTAGGCGGAATGTTTATCGATGTTGGAGATTAAACAGACAAGTGAGAGGGCAGTAAAGAAGCTTGTCAGTGAAGCATGCTTCAGGTGTTATTTACCGTACTTGCGTGACCGCGTGGTATGATGCTGTCTTTTCAACGACACTTTTTAGGTTGTCGAGTTCCTGAAGGAGATTGTCGCAAGGGTGCGAAAGTCCATCCCAGGTAGCAAGGAGAGGCCAGAGGTGAAGAAAATGATCGACAACTGGGAGCAGAAGTTGGATGAAGCCTATAGCAAACATAGTGGTGGTGATCTCATCGAAGCAAAGGCTAGACAACATCTCACAAAGCAGAAGGTGGTGGGCAAGAAGAACAAGGCTGAGGAATCACCAGGCTCTGCAGAGAGTGACAGCTCCAGTTCGGATTCTACAAAACCCTCTCCTAAGAAAAGAAAGGTGGCTCGGGGCAGAGGTAGGGGCAGAAAAGTTACCAGTGATAGTGATAGTGACAGCGATAGTACAAGCACTGTGAGCAGTGAAAGCAACAGCGACGGTGGTGCACCACCCCCTCGCAAGAAGGCTGCTCGCAAACCTGCCGCCAAGAGGCAAGCACGTAGTCCTTCCTACAGTTCTGATTCAGACGAATCAAGTGCATCACCCGAACCAAAGCCCAAACCCAAACCCAAGCCAAAACCTAAAGGAAAGAAGCCCAGGGCAAAGGGGAAACGTGGTAGAGTGCCGTCAAGTGAGAGTGGGTCCAGTAGTAGCGAGCCAACGCCACGAGTGCAGAAAAAGAGGCGCCGATCAACAGTTGTATGCTTGCTCCACACCAAACCACACCACCACAGGAAGACGATGACGACAGCGATTCTTAGAGACATGCAGTATTGACCACATGTACTTGTATTAGCGTCGTGCATCGGTCTGCATTGCACAGGACCTACACAGACCTAGCATGCGAAACACAATATGGATCGCGAAGGATGAGACGATCGATGAATTCATGGAGAGAACGCAGTTGATGTCCTGTGGAATGGACTCCTTTTGGTACGGGGTGAGTAAAGACGGGTGCGAGTGGAAACCGAAGAAAATAGATGTCAACTTTGCACAAGAGGTCGAAAATATTGCGCATGAGGGTGACGAGAGAATTTTAGCCAGACTTGCAGCGAAGAATTTAGTGGAGGGAAAGTGGATAGGGAGATGCAGGAGCTCGAGAGTGCGGGAATGGTTCGAAGTTCTATCTATCGAGGTGAGAAAGGGGCGGCTGGGACCGGCGTTTGAAATGACAAAGGTGGACAAGAACAACAACTTCAACACCGGGTGGGGTGAGGTCGGTGAGGAGTTTCTGGTTGGCATCTACACACGTGATTTCACTGACACAGACGACGTGAAACGGGTACTGTACAACGCCGAAGCAGCCCTTGCAGGATACGAGGCAACCTTTGATCGATACAAGCCTATTGCCATCACACAATTGGAGGCCATGAACGAGGGCCTCAAGCTCCGTATCTTTGCTTACACGCGTCAAGAGATCCACCAGGAAATCCACTTGGACGAGATGGTTGAAAACATAATGGATGAACCACCAGACATCTGCCTCCCAGCTCCTACCGACTTGTTCCACCACGTAGAGACCGCAAACCTCCCAAAGTGTGTCTACACAGTTTACAAAGTACCCTGCGACGTACCAAGCAAGGCGGTGCTTTGCCACTTCAAAGAACTCCACCCTGTGTTCCTCGTGCGACAGATACGGTCACAGCACTACAACGGTGCAGGCTACCACAACATTGTCTTTGAATGCATCCGGGACTGCGCTATGGAGACCTTTTTCCCAGCTGAATCCCCCCGATATAAGGTCACCCCTTCAGACCCCGTGAAATGCCGAAAATCCAAAGTGCTCAGAGCTAGCATCCCTGCCTGCAACGTGCACATTGGGGCAGAACACATACAGCATATTCAGGAGCATGTCACAAGTCAGGCAGGGTACCCCATCCTTATCCGCTCTTACCGTCTGGACCCATCGTGGAAAATGAATAGATGCCACACACTTCAATTGCAGTTCCACTCTGTCAAGGAGGTTCAAACAATAGTTTCTAAAATGCTGTTGGATGGTGCTCCCCTTAAGGGGACTGTGCCACCTCTTTTGGTGTATGGAGTTCAGCCTGATTCGAAGCCGTGTATCTATTCTGGTAGTACACCTTTTAGATCTTAGATCCTGGCTTTCACTCTGATTTCTTCCCTTGACAGCTAGGCAGCATCACAGGCCAAGATGATTATTGAAGGCAAGCAAATGAAGCGGCGAGTACTGGGCATGTACGACATAGAGATGGTGTTCGACGGTGTGGACTGGACGGCGTGGACCGGCGAGCACAGGCTGCTGGGACTGCCCGATGCTAAGAGGATACGAGATACGATCAAGGATGAGGAATGGGTGTTGGAAAGCGACGGAGTGTGGGCTCTCGAGGGCAAGGAAAAATCCATAATGATAACTGAAATTATGAAACACCCAGCACGGGCTGTGTACGACACCCTGTCTGACTGGGAGTATTTGAAGAAGTCAAAAACAAAGGTGGAAATGTTCCCTGTGCAGACCCTCTCTCACAACAATGATATATTCTACTGCAAGCCGGCGTCTTCACGAGACTACTGTATGCAGCGCGCTTGGTTTGAGTTCGACAACGGTGGGTTCATGCTTTTGTACCAGCCCGTGGAACACCCCGTGCACCCCCCCATCTCCAAGGTGGTGAGAGGACAGTCCTCGTATGCTATTTACGTCACTGTGGAGAACGAATTCGATGGCATCTGCAGAGTCACTTGCGTGGTGCGCAATGCAAACTTCCCCGGCTGTCTGCCCAAGTCCCTGCGGGGTATCGTGACGTCGAAGAACTCGCAGAATTTTTTCAGGAGGCTCTCAGAGCTGGCAAAGAAGTACCGATCAGGGTACCGCTCCCTGTCACCGCCTGCATGGACGACACCTTTGTTGTCATGGGGTGACGATGTGGAGAGCCCGCTAAAGCACCTTATGAACGAGGAGCTTAAAAGGAGGACGTGCTTGACGCGTGAAGAGCAGGCCGTCAGGCGCGAATCGCTCTCTACCTCAAACTTGCCGCAGATGTACGATATAAGCATCGAAGAAGTTATCCCTGTAGAGGTAGGCATGATCTCGCCTCAGTCAATAATGTTATTAGACTCGAGTAGCAGCATTTCTTCAGAACTGGATCTTGAGGAAGAAGTCGAGAGTCCCATCACACTTTCCTCCCCATCGTCTCCTATGGGGTCGCCGCTTACGAAGTTCCAGGCCCTCTTCCGAGAAAAGATGTTGAAACGGTCTACTGGGCAGTAGATAGAAGCTGCTCCAATAGCGGACTCAGTTACACTTCCATCGCAGTGGTCCTTCTTTCCAGCCAACTTGCTCCAGTGACGCTGCTGAGAAGCAGCCTGCGGTACAACCTTTAGTTAGCGCCACTCAAGATGGCTGTCATTCGTCCCTTTTTGTTCTGGGCGAAACGGCTCTCCAATTGTTCTATTTTGCGCCTGCTTGGTATCTGTAGCCCTGACTACAGGAGTTACATGATTGCCAACAGGTATCCCTATTCTTTCTGTGTTCTGGTTCACTTTAGTTTAAGTTTTTCATTTTTTTGATTTGCAAACCTTGAGGTGCACCCGCAGAGCGCGATGCAACGAAGCGTGTCCCTTGATGCAGTGAGAGACACTGCCGAGATGCTGCTTGGGGAGCAACGGGCCTTCCATATCGAACACAGCGGTTCCCTATCGAACCACGCGACTTGCGTAGTGGTACCATGCTTGCGAGTGGGGAAGGACGTGGCACAGGTTAGACATTTCTTAGACGCCTACTATGCAACGATTGAAGCAGTGCCCGCGGTAAGCCCACAGCACCTCATCAGTCAGGAAGACCTAGAGGGTATTGTTAACAACGAGCTCCTACATTATGAAGATGCTCTTGCTTATTTTGACAAAGAAATAGCGACAGCCGTTCAAGCTAAAGGCAGGACGGAAGGTCTTAAAGACGTGTGTTGCAAGCACATTGGTCGTGTCAGCAGGGGTATCGGGGGTGCCGACTATCACCCAATCTATGAGCTGGGCATCGGTATCGAAGGAGAACTCCCCACCGCAGTCGCCACTGGCCTGGCGTATCTGCACAGCAGGTCATGGAGGGACCTCGATAACCACCACGTGCTGCTGGACAATATGAATGGAACGAATAGCTTGCTTGAGACACTCAAGCACTGGACATCCGAGGTATCAGACGAGGCTTTTACAAAGGCACCCACTACACTGAATATGGGTTCGCAGCACCCTATTGCTGCGATGCTCACGACCTCGCCGGTATTTAAAACGGTCCCCGTGCGCGTCCCTCCTCACAACGCACTCCTGCCGGCATATTACAACCTTATCCTGTTGGCTGCTGCTGCTATCCCTTTAAGTGACAATAGGGAGTTTTCTGTGCACGGTTTTGCATCTCTATGGGGCCTGTATCACATTGTGCAGAAGGTGCCTCTCGACTATGTGGTGCTAGCTAACCTGACGGCTTCGTGGCTACGCACGTATTTTGCAGGGTACTTGGTACATGACAATCCGCGTGGGGGATACTTCCAGTTGCTTGTGAACTGCATCCAGGACAACAAGCAAATTGTGCTAAGGGCATTGAAGAGACGTGTACACAGCAACCCCACATGGGGGGCATGCCTAGAGAAGGCTGCTGCACATACAAACGAACTTGTCTTGAAGTCTGTTTGGATGATGTCCGAGCTAGCGATGCAGAGGGCAGGACATCCTGTTGAACAGGAGATTCTTTTATTTGCGGCCGCTGCCGTTCCTGAGACGAATCTGCGATTGCTCACCCATCGCCCGAGCAGAATAACACACAACATTAATGAACTGGAGGCACGTTCCCTTGCGAAACAGTATGGGGAAACATGGGCACAGGGACGCCTCGCGGAGTTAGACACGCTGTTCACTGATGACGTAGTCCTGAGCGAGCGCCCGTATTCAGAAGAGGGTGTACTTAAAGGTATCGCTGCTGTGGAGCACCACTGGGAAACCTTCCTGAAGCAGAGGAACGTGCGGGATATCACCCTGCAGACAGTGCTCGCTGATGATGGCGGGGCGAAAGCGATGGCCAAGTGGCTCGTAGTGATGGAGTCACAGGTGGCAGGCGACAGCGAGGCAAAATGGAAGATACTGAAACTGACTCAAGTAGCTATTTTGAAGTACCGTTTCGATCCGCTTCACGGGTGGCGGGTGTGCAGGGCAGAGGAATACTGGCAGAACATGCCGCCGGAAAACATCAGACCGAAACAGAAACTTACTCAAGAGCAGTCCCTGGCACTCATCAAGAAACTCCAGCAAGAACAGAAAGAACGGCTAAAATACAGCCTCTCTGAGTACTCGATGCAGTGACCGAACAGGTAAGTCGGGACGGACCCATCTGCGGGCTTGAGGCGTTTTCTTTCTTTTCTACTTCTTTTTCTACAATGGATCAACCTAGTTAAGATAAGGGTGTCTGCCGGGAGAATCAAGAATGTGTGACTGCAATCACTAGTTACACAGTGGCCGAAACGTACAGAAGTCGATCAAACGAACGAAGAAGTGTTCTGGCCTTTGCACTTGTGGTTGTACTTCATTCCTATTTGTATAGTTACTGAATGCTGTACCATTATTTTTTTTGTTTCTTACTACTCTGCATCCACCCCCACCCACCACAGCCCATTGTTTTCAGAGGTTTACCTACGCGCCCAACTCGCGCTCCTCGAGACAACCAGCAAAAACAGAAAAATGGCCCCCAAGAAGAATGCTAAGCCCGCGGCGAAGAAGGCCGAGCCCAAGAAGGCGGAGAACAAGGCTAAGGCCCCTGTTGCCGGTGACAGCAAGGGTGTGTACGTGAAGAACCTGAACTTCTCTGGGATCAGCCACGACACGATCAAGGCTGCGTTCAAGCCGTGCGGTGAGGTGAAGAACGTGGTGCTGAGGCGCCGCAAGTACTGCATTGTGTACTTCAAGGACGCTGCGGGCGCCTCGAAGGCCAAGGAGCTGAACGGGAAGATGCTGAAGGGCCAGAAGGTGACGATCGAGGCCTCGAAGAAGAAGCTCGCGCAGGACAGGTCCGAGTACTGCACTTCCGTCTTCGTCGGCAACCTTCCCCGCATGTCCCACAAGCAGGGCAAGGCCAACCTGAAGAAGGAGTTCGCTTCCTGTGGCGCCATCAGCAAGGTCCGCACCTACCAGTCGGGCCACGGCTTCGTCTACTTCAAGGACAACGCCTCCGCCAAGAAGGCTGTTACCAACATGGACCACAAGGTGTGTGTTTAAGAAATAAATAATAATAAGAATAAGAATAAGAATAAGAATGAATAAGAATAAGAATAAGAATAAGAATAAGAATAAGAATAAGAATAAGAATAAGAATAATTATTATTAATCACACACACAACAGGCCCTGAGCAAGCCCTTCCCCGAGAGCCGCCTCGTGAGCGTGAGGTACTCCATCCGCACCAAGGAGAAGGACGCCGCCAAGGAGAAGGTCCGCAAGACCCGCATCGCCGCCGCCAAGAAGGCCACCAAGAAGAACTAGATATCCTTATCATTCCACACACCAGTTACGTTTTTTTTTTTTTTTTTTTTTTTTTTACTTGCGCACGACAAGTTGCACGTTGCATGTTTAGTTTCATTTTTTGTGTTAGTTGTTTCTGAATCATTGAATTTTAAGGAATCAAAGGGTCTTCGCATAAAATGGAATGGTCTGGACAGCAAGTGCATCAGCAGGGACATGAGATGATACCGCAGGGCCATGACATGCAACAGGGCCACGAGATGCAGCAGGGCCACGAGATGATGCAACAACCGGTCGAACATAAGGTTGTGCTGGTGAAAACACTCCCGCCTGAAATCAGTGCCGAAGATGTGCTGCACCACGCGCAGAAAAGCGGGAAGGTGGTGAACAGGTTCGTGCAAGAGAAAACAAGACATCTGTTTATTGAAATGGAAACCCCTCAGCACGCTCAAGCGTTGGTGCTGTTGCTGGGGAATATCTCAATCAAGGGACACGAACTGAAAGCAGAGTTGTCGCAAAGATACGCACAAGTCACGGAAGAAAAGATCAACAGGGTGCTAGTGTTGCAGCTTCCGGGGCTCATGGAAGGCGGCACCGACTGTCAACAGTTGGCAGCACTACTCAACTCGAAAGGCGGTTCTGTGCGCAAAATCCAACTTTGGACCAGCAAGGATGGCATCGTGCAGGGGCTTATCGAAATGGATTCGAATACCTCAGCACAGGTCCTCCGGGAACAACTGAGCGGGTACGTGATGGGGTCAGCCACAGTGAGGCTCTCGTACTCGAATAAGCAGAATATTGAAATCAAGCAACAACAATATGGGTACGACTTCGTGACACACGAGGGTGCGGGAATGTGTCCGCGGGTGGCGCAACCCATGCAACAGCACCTACAGGTCAAGCCAAGTATCAGAATACCCGCCAACTCGTACATGCAGCCGCTGCACGTCGCCGACACTGGGTGCACAGCGTGCACGGTCCTCGTCAAGAACCTTGTGGAAGGCGTGCCTCCTGAGGCGCTGTTCAGACTGTTTGGGATATGCGGGGATGTGCGTGCAGTGAAAATCATGTTCAAGCGCCGCACCACCGCTCTTGTCGAATACGTGAACCCGCGGGGTGCCATGAAGGCATGCCAGCTGCTGCAAGGCTGCCCGTTTTACGAAGATATCAGGTACCAAGACCACAGCACGACACTTTTTACCACACCACAGAACCCTTGAAGTTGTGCCTGCCAAGCTAGGACACATCACAGGCGTGGAAGACGAGCTCACAAAGTACTACTCTGACTCGCCCCATCACAGGTTCAGCGGGAGGTCTGCTCAGAAGAACTTAGAGAACATGCACGGCCCTAATGTGCAGCTGCATATCTCTAACGTGCCTGTAGGCATCCCTGACGAGACTGCGGAGGCTGCTTTAAGGGAGTTCAGCGACTCAGCCACCACAAGGTGGATCGAGAACAAGGCTAATGTCGAAGCGAGGACGAAGATGTGCATAGCAACCTTGGAGTCCATTCGCTCGGCGGTTGCTGCTCTCATTGGCTTACACACAATATGTTTTTCAGGCCACCCCCCTGCCAATGGCAAGGGCATCGTGGTGTCCTTCAGCAAGCGCAGTCTTCAAAAGAACTTCCGCTCACCCAACGAAAGTGTGCATCAAACGCCTGTGGTGGGCGCTAACGGTCTGATACCCGACCCAACAAGGGCAGGTGTGCTGCTTCAACAATAAAACAACATTTGACCACAGCTTCAGTGCCCGGACACCCGTGAAGGGGCAGCTGATATACTATCATAATGCAAAGCAATGGAGGTCCGCAGCAAGCGCTAGAAACCTGGAAAAAAAAAAGAATAGAAACATAATAAGCTTTGTCTAAAACCGGATTTAAAAAAAAAAAAAAAGAAAAAAAGAAAGTAATTTGCAATTAAAAAAAAAAAGAGAAAAAAAAAAAAAAAAAAAAACCGAAACTCGTCATAAGTTACACAAATAAAACGAATCTTTACAGGTGTCTTGATGTTTCTTTTTTTTTTTTTTTTTTTTTTTTCTTCTTCCCCCCTGCTGTGGTTTGTTCAGCAAAAACCCATCATACACAACACTCTGGGTTTTACATGAATTATGGCACATGCCTCACTTCGGCACTATACACTCCCTCAACGAAGGGTGTCTTGTGAAGGCAAACGTCATGCCACGTGCTTTTGCCGAATTAATTCAAAGAATCTTTTCCCACTCGTCCCTTTTGGGGCCTCCTGCCTAGTACATTATCATCTTCCATAGTAGCACAACGATACTAGAGAGCATTTTTTTTTTTTTTTTTTTTTTTTTAAAGCCATGGATGATCTAGGACCTGATGGGATGCCTTTGCTTCACCTCGTCCAGAGTTTGTACATTTCTGCTTTTTTTTTCTCTTTTTTTTTTCCCTTTCTTTCTTCAATCCATGTGTTCGTTATAAGTGTAGGTTTTGATGCAAAATATGGGAGAATAATAAAATTTTAAAAAAAAAAAAAAGAAAAAAAAAAAAACAAATAAGAAAAGTATTTTGTTTTATGTAATAATGGCCCCACTTTTTTTTGTTCTTTAACCCCTCTTTTATTTCTCTAATTATTCGGTGGTCAACTAGGCAGAGCAAGAACAGTGGAATTCACAACACATGACAACAGTTATATTTCTTGCACCCAATGGGGTCATGCCAGGCAGTCCCCGTGCCGCCTGGCTTGGTCATGAAGTGTAGTGTGCATAGAAGGTTCTGAGCGATATAGCCCCTCGAGCGCTGACCTGGAACGAGAATGGGTTTAAAAACACTCTCTTGCTAATGGCGGGCGATTATTCTTTTTTTTTTTTGTTCTTCTTTTTCCCTTCTTCATTCCTCATTCTTTCTTTTTTTTTTTTATATTTATTCTTCCTTTCCTCCCACCCACCCCCAGGTCCCTTAGCTCCAAAAGGTTAGAAAAAAAAAAAGAAAAAAAAAAGAAGAAGAACGGAATGAAATTACGGGGGGGGTTTTTTTTTTCTTTACATAAAAAGGTAATATCTCCACTATGTGGACAGGGTATTGGTCGTTAAAAAAACAACTTTGAAAAAAAAAAGAAAAAAAAAAAGACTATACATAAGGGTTGCAAACATCCGAAGAAGAAGAAAAAAAAAGTAACCTCTTGTTTGCCTTCGTTGTATTGTTTCCTTTTTTTTCCTCCCCCCTATTCTCGCCCCTTTCTTTTTTTTGATGGGATGAGCTAACATTGCTCCCCCATCATAAGTGATTTCTCTCTCTCTCTCTCTCTCTTTTTATTTTTACTCGGTTACTGCTTCTTTTTCTTTTCTTCTTTTTTTTTTCTTTTTCCTTTTCCCCTCCACCCAGGAACAAGAACAAAAGGTCAGCGGGCAGGCAAAGTGTTGGCCAGCATGGAAGCTGAGTCAAAACAAAGAGGGTTAGCTCTCATGTACGTTGTTGAAGGGTCCTATATACGCCTTGAGGCATGTTTTTGTATGATGGTAGGGCAAAGGCTGCTTCTGACTTTCTTTCTTTCTTTTTTTTTTTCTCTTGGGGTACACTCTTTTCTCGATTCTCTTCTTCTTCTTCTTCTTCTTTTTTTTTTTTTTTTTTTTTTGGGAAAATAATAACAAAGTTGGTACTATGTTAGTCGCAAGCGGCGCCCTGTGAGGGCCACTTGACCAACAGTAAGTAGGTATTGCGATTTGAGTGGCTGGTCATGCTCGCGTCTACATGTGGCCTGCTGCTGTTCTTTGTACCTGTTCGGTACGGATAATGCGTGCACCATTATGTGTTCTTCACCACTCCTTTAATTTAATTGCTCATTGAAATCCCCCCTCCCTCCCTCTACATGGCTTGCCGTAACAAATCAGAGAAGCCGACCGTCCTACGATTGGTCTATGGCATGCGTCGATGACATGGGGTATTCGCTTCCAAGTGGAGGCCAACATGTTTGCGGTAAAAGCGGCTGGTTCTTTCTCTTTCATTCCTGCTGTCGTGAACTGCGCATGATGTGTGCTCCCTAACCCCCTTTTTTATTTTTTTATTTTTTATTTTTAATATCTTTTGTTCTTCCCCTTTCTTTTTTTTTTTTTTTTTTTTTTTAACTTTATATTCGCCACCCCGGTGCCCCCTATGCCATGGCACTCCCTTTTATTTACCTTTTTTTTCTTCTTCTACTTTTTTTTTTTTTTTTTTTGCCTCTCCCACTGCTCCACCGCTCTATTTCTTTTCATCTGCAAGCAAAAGACCAGAGAGTTAGGACAGGGTTTGGTGAAATGAAGGTGCAGCACCTGATGGCATTGGTGTGGTGCCTGTTTGCCAGCTGCCTGATCTGGTGGTCCATTGGGGCAAGTCTGCTGGAGAAGCCGACCAGCACGAAGCTCCAGTTGGCACATAAGAACCAGCATGAGACTGCGGTTAGTACACAAGAACCTGGCCACGGGGCCTCGCCTGCACCAGCATCACGGACACCCGAAAAAGCGGAGAACGTACGTAACGCCCCGCATTGCGATTACACAGTTGGCAAGTGGGAGGGGAACTTGACCTGGGTACCCTCCCTGTCCAAAGGGTGCATGTATAGGGTCTTCACACAGCAGGAAGCGTTTGAGTGTCTTGAAAACAAGCTGGTGGTGTTGGTTGGGAACTCAAACACCCGTGCCCTGTACAGCGCTTTGGAAGGTATCTTAAGGAATAAAACCATCACCCCACGGCTGGAGGCCAAGCAAACTTGTGAAAACAACCAGAAAAACCACTCTTGCGGAATGGACATCCAACTTGAGGGAAGGAAGGGACTTGTGCATCTATACTACTGGGGGTATGTAGGTGGCGTGTACGGGCGGAACTACGAGGATTTCTTCAAGTTCCAGAAGAATGCTGATGTTGTAGTTATGAACGCGGGTGTCAACATGATACAGAAGAAGAAAGAAAACTTATGGACTAGCTCCACAACGAGAGATGCCCCTGTGGTCATGAAGTTCGTTTCTGAGACCTTCACCACTCGTACTAAAGTGTTCTGGATGACCACGACTAGGATATGCGAAGCACAACCGCACTTCAGAAAGTACACCTACAAGAAGTCCTACTGGCTGAACCGCCCCTTACACAAGATGAATCATGAAATCGAATCCCACAACACCCTCACCGCATCGTTGCTGACCCGCCCTATCTCTGTCCTTGATGCTGCAAGGATGGCCTCGCCTCCTTCCCTGTGCCCGTTTTACGACGACCCCCTTCACCACAAAGCTGTTGATACCCATGTCGCTAATGTTCTCCTTAACATGGTTTGCAAGTAGTTTTATTTTTAGAGTATTTCTGTTGTTCTTTTGCTGGGATTGGCGGCTGTACAGCACCTTTGGGTGCGGTGTACAATCATTCCATTCGCGAAGATCTGTTCTGGTGTCATGTTGCCCCAATGAATCTACTCCACCCCCACCCACCACAGCCCATTGTTTTCAGAGGTTTACCTACGCGCCCAACTCGCGCTCCTCGAGACAACCAGCAAAAACAGAAAAATGGCCCCCAAGAAGAATGCTAAGCCCGCGGCGAAGAAGGCCGAGCCCAAGAAGGCGGAGAACAAGGCTAAGGCCCCTGTTGCCGGTGACAGCAAGGGTGTGTACGTGAAGAACCTGAACTTCTCTGGGATCAGCCACGACACGATCAAGGCTGCGTTCAAGCCGTGCGGTGAGGTGAAGAACGTGGTGCTGAGGCGCCGCAAGTACTGCATTGTGTACTTCAAGGACGCTGCGGGCGCCTCGAAGGCCAAGGAGCTGAACGGGAAGATGCTGAAGGGCCAGAAGGTGACGATCGAGGCCTCGAAGAAGAAGCTCGCGCAGGACAGGTCCGAGTACTGCACTTCCGTCTTCGTCGGCAACCTTCCCCGCATGTCCCACAAGCAGGGCAAGGCCAACCTGAAGAAGGAGTTCGCTTCCTGTGGCGCCATCAGCAAGGTCCGCACCTACCAGTCGGGCCACGGCTTCGTCTACTTCAAGGACAACGCCTCCGCCAAGAAGGCTGTTACCAACATGGACCACAAGGTGTGTGTTTAAGAAATAAATAATAATAAGAATAAGAATAAGAATAAGAATGAATAAGAATAAGAATAAGAATAAGAATAAGAATAAGAATAAGAATAAGAATAAGAATAATTATTATTAATCACACACACAACAGGCCCTGAGCAAGCCCTTCCCCGAGAGCCGCCTCGTGAGCGTGAGGTACTCCATCCGCACCAAGGAGAAGGACGCCGCCAAGGAGAAGGTCCGCAAGACCCGCATCGCCGCCGCCAAGAAGGCCACCAAGAAGAACTAGATATCCTTATCATTCCACACATAGTGATCAGTGCTGTGAAGTGTTTTCATTCTCGCCCTACCACCCCACACACCACACAGGAATGGCAACACGATGGTGACGCAGTGATGCTAAAAGGTAGTTTTCTGCGTTCACCTCTGAACAACTACAATAGCAGCAAGAGCAAGTGGATAGTTACATATCACTTCAAAGCGCATGGGATGCAGTCTCTTACACATTGGGTGAACCGGATGTGCTTCTGAGTCATCCTTGTTGGGGTGTTTGGCGGAGTCTATTGTTTACTCAACGTATACGTTGTTCTAAAGGAAACCTCCTGTTTTTATTTTGTTGACTTGTGTTAACCCTGACCAACTATGCTTCAGGGCCTTGCTTAGCATCTTGGGTTAGCAATTTGCATTTTTTCCCCTTTCCCCTATTCTATTCCTGCTTAATCTCATATAGGACATGCCGCAAGCACCTCCAGCTCAATGGGTAGCAGGACTGAGGGCTACCAACATCGAGACGCTTAAGGTACCCCAAGGCGACATTCAACAGACATGGCGGAAACAAGACATGCCACCTCAGGTGTCACCTATAAAGAAGTTAGATAAAAGAACAAAGGCTAATTCACGGGGCAGTGCACCTGTGCCTCAGAAGTCCCCCGGTAATAGTAATATTGATGCTGCGCTGACAGAAACAGTGGACATAGACCAGTTATGGGTTGCTGTGTCTTTACGCAAAGGTAAGATGTGTATTACTAACTCCGACCGCACTTTCTGTCAAGATTGCACAGAATGTGTACTGTCGCATTGGTGTTCACCAGGATGGCTTTATAAAGGCAGGAAATTGTGCTTGCAACAGCGAAAGGAAACCACTCAGAATATCCAGCGCGCCCGCAGCTGTGTCCTCGAACACCGTTCCAAGAAAAGCCATTCCTGCAAGAAAGAGACGCACGCCATTGAGGAGCTGTACGCTATTGTCACAAAACAGGCTGAGGTCATTGAGATGATGGGTGCTGAGATTGAACAATCCAAAGACAAAATATTCACGCTACAATCCAGTAGCAGTAGTTTAGTAGCAATGAATAATGAACTCAAGGCCAAACATCGACCTGTATATCCATCCTCATCCACACCTGTGTCGTGCCGATCTACGATAACACCCAGCACGCCAGGAAGCCCATACTGCATCACAGACAGCATAGAGAGTCTCACAACACCCACACACCCGAGAGCAGACACCACCATGCTGAGCTCTGCAGCCTCGCTGAGTACAAAGCTTGAGTGTCTGCAGAATATAATGCTGCGCACACCTTTAGAGGTTGATGCGTTGCAGAAAACCTTGGGGTCCTTCGTGTCAGCTGCAAACAAATTGGAAAGGAAGATCGTCCAGCTGCAGAGGGATAACTCTGCCGTTGAGTCGCTTTATCAAAAAGTGAACTCGGTTGCCAGCCCTCGGCGTGCTAGGCCAGCCCCGTCAACGCCCGCAGCGAACGACTTCCAAGAACGCCTGCAACAAGTAAGACAAAAAGCGGATATGCACTCGCAAGAAGTGAGGATCGAGTGCGCTTACGACCTTATGACCCTGAAGTGCCGCGAGCTTCATGCGTCGCACGGCGAGATCATAAACTGCTTACTTACTAATTACAACGAGGCAGGCATTCTACTATGCGAGTTAGAACAGGACGAAGATGGACATGTGTCAAGGGAGGAATGGGTCTCTTGCTTCGGTGTACTAGCATCCATTGGCCAATCACCCGACGAGATGCTGATGTGGCTCACTGACACGCTCACAGTACTTACTCTGTCTCCTACGACTATACCTGCAGATCCCAAGTGCATGGGTTCCAGTGTGAGAGTGACTGTAGTGGAAGGAATCGACCTGCCCATGATGGCAAACAAGACACCTAAGATCGTCGTCTCGCATAACAACGAGCAGAAGACTCTCGAGTACCACAAGCCGTGTCGGAATCCGTTTTTCAGTAACACTCATTTGGTGTTCACAAATGTCAATGTATGCATTCAATAACTAGTTAAGCAAGACAGGTTCATGAGCTGCTATTTACACTATTCCTTGCCGACGAAGAGTCGCCTGTTGATGATATTTTGGCTGGCGTCGCTTCGCTGTCAATATCAGCGCCAAGCGGCTCCACAGTACTATACTTTTCTTCACCTAATGGAAGAGACAGCGCTTCCGCTGGAGAGCTTAGCATCAGTTGGGAGGTGCAAGATGCCACTGAGGTCGGCGTTTCTTTCTTTTTGAGTAACCCACACAGACTCCCCTATTCACACCCAGAAAGAGCGGCCATGATCATGACCCCAGCGACTTGTCGCTTATTTCACCCCCGATGCTGTGAGACCTGTAGATGTACTATTAGTCCATATTGAATTTAGATTCATAAATTCATTTTAAAAAAGGGGGGTTAGAAGATGGACTTGGACAAATGGATAGAACAAATAAAGAGGTGCGAATACCTGTGCGAGAATGACATGAAACAACTGTGCAGGTATGGTTAGAAACAAATTGTACAGCACACCAGGTACGTGATGGAAATCTTGATTGAGGAGCCGAACGTGGTGAGAGTGAACCCGCCCGTTACAATATGTGGGGACATCCACGGGCAGTTCCACGACCTCTTGGAGCTGTTCAAAGCGGGGGGGGACGTGCCGAGCACTTCTTACATTTTTATGGGCGACTTTGTGGACCGTGGACACAACAGTTTGGAAACACTGACGCTGCTGTTGCTGCTGAAGGCAAGATACCCAGCTCATATGACGCTGCTGCGAGGGAACCATGAAACCAGACAGGTTACAACAATCTACGGTTTCTGGGATGAGTGCAACAGAAAATATGGCAACAGTGCCATCTGGCGTTGCTGCACTGATGTTTTCGACTGCATGGCGATCTGCGCGCTGGTGGACAACAGCGTACTGTGCGTGCACGGTGGCCTTAGTCCCAGCATTCAGGTTCTTGATCAAATCTTGACTATTTCTCGCAAGCAGGAAATCCCTAATGAGGGGGAGTTTTGCGACCTCGTGTGGTCGGACCCAACGGAGGATATCGAGTACTGGTCCGTTTCCCCGAGAGGTGCAGGGTGGCTGTTTGGGGCCACCGCAACGATGCAGTTCCTTCACAACAACAACCTTGACCTCATAGCAAGGGCACACCAACTTGTGCAGCACGGATACAAATACCACTTCGAGAACAACGGTGTGGTCACTGTCTGGTCTGCCCCCAATTATTGTTACCGATGCGGCAACGCTGCCTCCATATTAGCTATTAACGAAGATGTATGCGTTTCAATGCTTAAAACACCTCACAACACGCACAGATGTCACGCGATTTCAAGGAATTTAAGGAGACCACGCCGCAATATGAGCCCAATGCTCAGTCCCCTGTCTACTTCATGTAAAATGTTTGTGCGATACCCTTGCAGTTGTAAGCCCCATTTCCACTTCGTTACTTCGGTAGTGTTCTTACTCATGCGGCTTAGCTTATTACCGGCTTGCTTTTGTTGTTTATTTCCACAAAAGATTAAAAAATGTTAGCCATGTCGGAGAACGAAGGCTCTGTGCTGCAGGAGAGGAGCAGGACACCAAGTGTGAGGATCGGTGATATGGCGCAGCAGTGGGACACTACGGCAACAAGCGAACCTACAACAACTGTATTGGCGGAAGTTTTGGAAAACAGCAAAAATGACAAGTGGGACAAGGGGAAGGAGCGGTTGGTCTCAGCAGTGCGTGACTTCCAGAACCTCGTGAAGAAATGTGGTATCAAACACAAGGTGCAGACCCTTGACGTGACACCGAGGGTGGTCGCTGACTTTGTGAAGTCCAAACGCATGAAAGGCACCGAGAAATGGCTCTCTCGTAGCATGAAGGAAATACTCAACGAAGACACATGCAAAGTGACCCATTGGGAATGCGCTGGTGAGATTTGCAAGACATCTTCAACAATACGTTCATCTCTGGAAGGCTCTCTTGCAGACCTGTCGCACAACCTCCCTGTCAGGACCACCGAAGACAGAAGGGGAGTGCATATGATGCTCGAGAATTGGAAAAGAACCGGCATTATTGCCCCCAACATCATCGACGACGTGCAGAAGAACTACGTGAACAGCTGCCAATGGATGCCAGCTGTGGAGCCTGATCAAGTTATCGAACCACGAAAAAAAAGGGAAAAGAGGTCAAAGGAAGCTAAGCCTGCCGCTGAGACCAGCATTTTCACAGAGCAAGCAGCAGAGCGGCCGTTTGGGAATTCTATTTCCGACTCTAAGATCCGGAAACAGCTTGCTGCACCTGTACGGAGCAGATTCCAACAAGAAACGGGGACCATTGTCAAAGGAGGAACGCCTGCCAAGAGAGCGAAAAGGGAGTTAGTGAAAAAGAGAGCGGGTAAAGTGAAGCCGGTGCGTCTTTCAAAAGACATGCAGAAGCCCCTTTCCATTGACTTAGATGTTTCTGATGATGAGACGCCCCCCGTTGCTAGTAAGGTCGACATCCAAGAACTGCTGGGGGAGTCCCTCAAGATACTTACGAACGGCTTGCCGGGTGTCGCTGAAGAGGATCACGCTGAAGAGCTGGCACACACAATGCACATCATGGGTGCGGACGATGATGATGATACCGGGTACGGCGAAGTAGTGTTCGAAACGAAAGACGGCAGCGAACCTGAGTCCGAAGACGAGGCAGCCCCTGCCCCCGTCGCACATCTCGACCACGCTATCATGGACGCTTTCTTCGATAGAAGTGAAACCGAAAATTCTGCAACATCAATGCAGGTGGACGACGTCCCTAGCTCACCGCCAATCGCCCCACCACCTCCGCCTGTGCAGGATCCACCTTCTCCTTCTCTTGCCAGGTCACAGTCCAACATGTCGTTCTCAATGGTGGATGGCTTGCTGCGTGAAGAGTGCTCTTTCTCCCTTCCTCCCGCGAGCGTGGCCCGTGGTACTACTTCAAACGGGGAGGGCACTATTTCCGCAGGACAGCTGAACATATCCCACACAGCAGGCGACAAGAGGCCTCCTTCTAGTGACATGAAAGTGCACTTACAGGAGATCAAGCGTGCCAAGCGTGATCAGAAGGATTTGGTGGATCTCACCAAAAGCAGGTTTGATATTAGTGCCTTTACGGAGGCAGACTACATCAGGGGTGTGTCAGACAAGCAGGCGAAGAATATTGAAGTGGTCATCATAGACGAGGAGAAGGAGTCGGTACGGGCGGAGAAGAAAACAAGGGATAGTGCCAAGATCGGGAAATCCATCTCATCAGCTATAGCATACCAGAGCAGCCTCACAGCATCCCTCCCACCACCGCCGCCCCTCTCTGTCGAGTCCAAGGAGTCCTTTGGTTCTATGGATGTCTCCACGCTAGAGCTGGACGTCGCACCATCTCAAGCACCGAAGCTGACGAAGAAACGGTGCACTCTGTGCTCAAAGGTTTTTAAAACAGTATGGGAGCAATGTATTGCAACACACATCACACACAACAGGCCAACGACCGCTCAAGGTGCCCTGTATGCAGGCGGCTCAGTCAGTCGCAAACTTCGTGATTATAGATTTCTTTTGATTTTATATTGTCTAGTTCTCTTGCCAAACTGGGAATTTTCTAGTTTTGTGCTGCGTCCCTAACACTGACAGGTAGAATGGGTAATTGCGGGCACGCAAAACAGCGCAAGCCGTGCCCTGAGACTAACACGGAGGGCACGAAGGGCAAGGCACACGCGGATGTCTTCACGGTTTCATACGAATGTGACATAGTATGGAAGACCGGAAAGAGGCCCGTGTTGCCTTCCGAAAGTTCTGTGGTGCTTGCAAGGCAAGACACAAGCAGCAGCGAGTTGACAACCTGCTGTGCCGATCGGAGTGCCGTGTCACAGTAACCGTGTTCGCTTCTAATGACTTAGTTGAGGTTATTTCGCCAAAGTGAACAGTCGTTTGGCGAGCTCCACAAGAGGACCTCAGCCTGTCTAAAAAAAAAAAAAAAAAAAGAGGAAATGCCATATTAGGCTCCGGTTGACAGCTGCGTATCTATTGGAGAACTGTAGCACACCCGGGGACCATCAAGCATACAGCATCCGCAAAATTCTTTCCGTTACTTTATGAGTTTATGTTCCATAGTTCTGTTTCGTCTAACTGCTTTGTTGCTACTGCAGTGACGCTCCCTCCCTTTCTCACTATTATGTATGTTAAATGAAATACAGCAGAGCGCAGTGTGTGCGCTCTGTGTCCATCGTGTTCCATTTGGAGCCATCCTTGCTACCGATGTACATACAGCTAACTGATAGTGCGTTGGGACAAACCGTCGAGTCGAAGTTTGCAGTAAATAGTGCTGTATTAGAATCGCTTGGCGTACCCCAACAGGCAACGCCACAGTATGGCATGGCAAGCGAAGGTGGTCCTGCTTGGAAGCAGCATCGACGGCTTCCACCTTGGCAACACGTTGTCTTGATGACCCACAGTACTATATAAATATTTCCTCTTGCCAAGCCAAACCCACTACCATGCAGGAATACACCAGATGCCGAAATGGAAGCCACCTACAATCAAGTTGCGCACCTCAACCCCAAGCACAGAAACAGAGACAACACCCAGCACCCAGTCTCCCGCCGTTACGCCTGAATACTATAATAACAAGAACGTGACTGTGACCCCCAAGGGTGCCGATGTGAACACGCAATACGGTGACGAGACGACACACGACAGATCCATTCAACTCGAGAACATAGTGTTCGTAAGGGAGCTGGGGACAGGAGCGTCGGGGGAGGTCCGGCTGGGCATTGACACTACAACGAACGTCAAGTATGCCCTGAAGTACATCAACTTCAGGATAACAGCAAACCCCGCTCAGATGGAAAGTATTTATGAAAAAGAAACAAAGCAGCTCTTTCAAAAGCCGCACCCAAACTTGGTACCTACGTGGCAGGCATTTTACAAAAACCAAACTCTGATATTAATACAAGAGTACATGAGCTTGGGGAGCCTGGAGGATGTGCTCAAACTGTGCCAGGCGCAATCTGTTGTGATGCCAGAAGACGTGGTTTCTGTGCTGGCACGGCAAATCCTGAAAGGATTGTCGCAGCTTCACGAAGCCACGCAGCAAGGGGCCAGATCACAGATGCACAGAGACCTCAAGCCCGGAAACATCCTTTTGAGCCAAGATGGCGAATGCAAAATTGCAGACTTTGGTGTGTCCGTAGAAGTAGCTACTATGGGGCAAAGCTCCTTCATCGGGACCCCTTCTTACATGTCGCCTGAACGGCTGAAGTATGTTTGCACTGCTAACGTAACTTTACACAGGGGCCAGAAATACTCCATACCAGCTGACATCTGGGCAGTGGGGCTCATGGTAGCAGAGATGATGGGGAAATACCCGTTTAACAAGAATGCGCCGCTGATGGATTTTTTACAAGAGATAACAGTTAGTGCTACAGTGTCTCTGTCAGGCTGCTCCGATCTTTTAACTGCCTTTGTCCACGCTCTGACAAAACAGGACCCAGGCCAACGGCCTCAAGCCGTTGGCGCCCTGAAGCTACCGTTCATCGAGGTATCGCACACAACACATCACAACCGACAACAGAAATACGATAGCGTACCCCTCTCTGCAGTTGCGACGTGGTTCCGGGACAACGTAGACATGCCTTGCTTCATGGATAGCGACCTGTTGGGGGATACTTAGAAGTGCTTAGGACACCAGCAGTTTTGCCAGCCACATTTCTTTGCGGTACCATGTTGATGCAGAGTCCATTGTAAGTTATTTTTATCTGCTATTTTCCTTCATCATCTTTTTTTCAAAAAGAAAATACCCCAGTTCAAGATGTCTGGGCGTTTGACTTTTGTCACACAAAATAAGCAGACGAAAGACGAGGCCGTCCTTGCTGACGAGGAGGTGGCGGACGGCAACTCATCTCAGGGTGAGGTAGAGCAGGGCTCACCATTCAGCTGGAGTGGGGAAGCGGCTGGAGACAAGAAAACCGTTGATTTCAAGCAATTTGAAGGGAAAGATGGCGAATCGTCTGGGTGGGCTCGTAGACACACTGCTGTAACCTTTACATCGGGCGTTAATGACATGCTATCACCTACGTATGACCATCAGGGACGGAGGCTCTCTGATGGACCGCTGTCTGCGTTCGAAAGGTCGGCAAGAAAAGAAGAATACTTTGACGACACAACCCCAGTGAAGGACGTGAAGAATCCGCTCCCACGCATCGTGGACCTCCTGCCTCGGATCAAGGAGCTGAACAACGAGATCTCGGCGCACAAGCGTGTTGAGCTCGAGCTGATCACCACGAAGAACCAGCTGACAGAACAGCGCGACTTCTTCGAATCAGCTTTCAACGAACACAGGGCATCTGCCGTCCACAACATGGAACGCGAAGAGCGCACTGCACGCGACATGATCATTTGGGCTTGGCAGGAGGTCTCGTCGGCCCTCAGGTACGCTGCTGTTGCCACCGAGCCCGACACCATTTTCATCAGCACGCCATTCCAGTCGAGTAGCGACTTGCGGAAAGCGCTTGCTTTAGAAAAGTCAGGAAGCCCATCCTCCCCGACAGTGATGCTCCGTGCCCATCGCGGTAGCTGGGAATGGGAAATGGTGGAAGAAAGTGAGCAAGTAACCGCAGCTAAATCCCTGCAAGAGAAAGAAGAACTCTCGGCCAAACTAGCAACTGCCTACACGAGGATCTCACAGCTGGAGGTCTCCCTGCTTGCAAAGGAGGGCATCATTGTGAGCAAGAACCAAGAACTTGAAAAGGCTGATGGCAAAATCTGCGATCTCACTGCAACTGTGGACGACGTGAAGCTGAGAGCAAGGCAAGAAAAAGAGAAGGAAAGAGAAAAAGAGTGGGACCGAGAAAAGACCAAGTCTGCGTCCCCTTCGCCTTTCAGGGCCAACTTCGAGAGTAACAAATTCCGTCCGTACTCGAGTGCTAATGCTGAGGCACAGGCTCCGATGATGTTTTGCAAACTGAATAGCACGGGGATCACCTCACCGAGGGATGCAAGCAGATCAAGGAGCGCACCGAATGACAGAGAGAGAAGCGCCAGTGCGAAGCGGAGGCGGAACACTGTGTCGACTGCGATTCTAGACATTTCGTGCCCGTACGCACCTCACATTACAGGGGTCTACACACAGCTGGAGAAGGACAAGAATATAAACAACCATCCTGTGTGGGAGCTGACGGGGGGCCAAACTGACATCTTGCTTCACACCTCAAGCAAAGGAGCTTTCGTGTTCTCAGAAAACGGCACCATCATCGCACGCTCCAAGAAGCCCCATAGAAGCTCACCTGTGACCTCGCAGAACATCTCGTGGATGATCTTGACACAGCTGGGGGAATGGTGCTCAAAGAAGATTGCAGTGGCACCAAAGAAGAAGCCTGTTCCCGCAGGTGGCCGTATCTCCACAACGAACTACCTGAAGTCTCTAGTCACCTCTGCTGCGAAGACTGCTCAGAATAAACAGTCCCAACATGTGTCACTCCCTGTCAGGAGGAGGCCGCAGAGCCTTTCGAGAAGCCCTTCAGAAGAAACGGTATGCAACAAAGGGGAGAAGGAAATTGAACCACAATACAGAAACGAACTCCGGCCATCCATGACCAAGAGGCTTTAGACAGACACTTGCTGTAGTTAGTGTGTACATAAGCAGCTAACGTTGATCCTGCATCCCTTCTTGGCTGCTTGCGATCTTTTACTCTTAGCGACATGCGCACCTATCTTGCGAGATTTCTTGTAACATACAAACTTGCATGAATTTGCATTAAGTGTAACAAAAGTCTAAAAAACCTTGCCATCCACCGCTGTACCCATATAGGTCAGAGATGAGCAGCACAAATGTGAACATGAACAAGCTCGACCCGAACTGGACAAGCAGCCTCATCGTGGTAGCCCTCGTCCAGCCTTGGATCATTGCGTACATCCTGATCTTGCTTCTTTTGAAACGGTATCGGGGGGCACAGGAGCAGAATAAGCCGCCTGTGGGGGTACAAATTGGGTCAAGCAGTGGACGGCCTGGGACACCTGGGATGCGAAGGAGTTTTGTGCCGGGGATGGCTGGGCAGCTTGGGATGGCTGGGCAGCCTGGGATGAAACAACCATTACTAACGGAAGGGGACTTAGAGATGGAGAACCCCAACAAGGCCATGCTGAAAGTTGTGCTCAGCGAAAGCGGGAAAACATATAGAATGGAGATAGGCTGGGTTGCGTGGCAGTATCTTAACGAAGCTCTTCTGTCTGCAGAGTGGAACACCGAGCTGACTGTCACCTGTTCTCAAACGGATGACCGATGGCTAGTCCACGGTCTCATGCTGCGCCGTGAATTGCGCCGCCTCTCCCTGCGGGGATACGCAATGCAGGACAGCAGTGAGTCGCTGTACGATATCTGCATCGAGTCGGACTTTGGCGACATCGTCCGCAAGGCAGACAACGTGTTCGTTAACAAGTTACCGAAGTTAAAGTCCCGCTACTCCTCCTCCCCTGCCATCACTGTCACCTGCTCAGCCCAGCCAGGCATGACGGCAACGACTAAGAAATGTATTTTAGATGACTGCTTGAAGGATAGCATCGACACATAGTTACCAAAATAGATTGTAGTAAATTTATTCTTACGTACTGATCTTCGCCCTCTGTCATGGAACCCATTTCGTTCCCATAATCATCCTTACACTATCAGAATAACAACTTACGAAAAATGGCCCCCAAGAAGAATGCTAAGCCCGCGGCGAAGAAGGCCGAGCCCAAGAAGGCGGAGAACAAGGCTAAGGCCCCTGTTGCCGGTGACAGCAAGGGTGTGTACGTGAAGAACCTGAACTTCTCTGGGATCAGCCACGACACGATCAAGGCTGCGTTCAAGCCGTGCGGTGAGGTGAAGAACGTGGTGCTGAGGCGCCGCAAGTACTGCATTGTGTACTTCAAGGACGCTGCGGGCGCCTCGAAGGCCAAGGAGCTGAACGGGAAGATGCTGAAGGGCCAGAAGGTGACGATCGAGGCCTCGAAGAAGAAGCTCGCGCAGGACAGGTCCGAGTACTGCACTTCCGTCTTCGTCGGCAACCTTCCCCGCATGTCCCACAAGCAGGGCAAGGCCAACCTGAAGAAGGAGTTCGCTTCCTGTGGCGCCATCAGCAAGGTCCGCACCTACCAGTCGGGCCACGGCTTCGTCTACTTCAAGGACAACGCCTCCGCCAAGAAGGCTGTTACCAACATGGACCACAAGGTGTGTGTTTAAGAAATAAATAATAATAAGAATAAGAATAAGAATAAGAATGAATAAGAATAAGAATAAGAATAAGAATAAGAATAAGAATAAGAATAAGAATAAGAATAATTATTATTAATCACACACACAACAGGCCCTGAGCAAGCCCTTCCCCGAGAGCCGCCTCGTGAGCGTGAGGTACTCCATCCGCACCAAGGAGAAGGACGCCGCCAAGGAGAAGGTCCGCAAGACCCGCATCGCCGCCGCCAAGAAGGCCACCAAGAAGAACTAGATAGTTATCAGTGATGTGAATTTGGTTTTGTTTCTTTTTTTTTACCACACAAAGGAAACTGGGGATGGGCAAGAGCAGAAGAAATGCGAGCAATGGCGCAGCAACAGATGTGATGAACAACATGTTCACCTTCGGGCGAGATGTACCAACCAGCACCGACGAGCTGCACAGGGAAACGAGGACTAAGGGCATTTGGAGCGGCAATACAGCCGAAGGTGCTGTAAAGAAGGAAGCCAGAGCTGTCAAGGAAAAGAGAAGAGAGAGACCTGAGGCCCCCATGAGTTACAAAGAGCGGGAGATGAACTACAATGAGGTGCGGGCTAGGATATTTGGAGGTAAAAATGAGCCCGAAAAACAGCCTCGGAAGCAAGCTCCTGTGAGGCAGGAAAAGACAGCTGAGATGGAGCTTGAGGGGGCAGGTGAAGACCCTGACTATGAATGTTTCATCCCGCCAGTGCCCGACAGGAGGACTGGGGTCATACCCGCCTTGGCACCTACTCAGCAAAGGGCACTGTGGGTCCCCGATACACCCTCCCCTTCTCACAGGCATCCCCGCTACACCGAACGTGAGAGGTACAGTTCAAAGTACCAATACGAAGAAGAACAACACTCCCCAGGGAGAAAAGGCGGCAGAGGGGGCTACAAAGGGGGAAGAGGCGGCAAAGGACGAGGTGGCTCAAAGGGGCAACCCAGCAGCAATCCCAACCCCAGCGGTAACACCAGAATTTCCCCTGATGAAGTGGCAGAATACTCACGCGACTCGATTAAGGTATGCTTGCAAAAACACAACAAACCCACACAGTTCCAAGGCTACGTCAGGCCGTCCGTGGGGCTTCTCAGTAACTTCGACTGAGGCTGTCTTCCTCGTAGCTTTTGAGAGCCTTCTTTGATAGGTCAACGTGACCTAGGCTGCCTTTAATGCTCCCGATGTTGGATAATGGCCTTTTCTCTTTGTTGTCGTGCTGCAAGTACACAGTTCGTAGTGAGTATTGAGTGGTGCTTCCTTTGCTTGAGTGGAAACCGAGCGAAGCCGACGAGACTCTCCATCTAGTTACTCAGGCGTGTATTAACAGCCTTGGGCCTTGGTGTTTCTTCTTTCCCATCTTTCCCTTTTATGCGTAGTTGCCAGAGTTCTGCAAGGACAACCATAGGACTCTGCGAAATTTAAAAAAAAAAAAAAAAAAAAAAAAAAAATACAACTGGGACGAAAACACCAATGAAAAACTGGTCGTTCCCCTATTTCTGCGTAACAATCACACCACCACAACAGTTCAGTTGCACTTTCCTTCCTTCCAGTGCCGTAGGATTGAAACAACACAGCACACACTTCCTTTTCACTTCTTTTTTATGTCTCCAACCACTATCTATCATCCCCCCCCCCCCCCCCCCCCTGTCCTGTGCTTTCGTTGCCTCCTAGTGTTCCACCATGCATGCCACCACAGGCTGTACAATGGCGGAAACGAACAACGCCCCTCCTCAGCAGCACAACAGCCAGAGCAGCTACCCTGCTTATGGTCAGGGCGGTAGTCCAAACGAGTCACTGCTGCAGCCTATGCACAATCCCTCTCAGCACTACTACTCACCACCCGCTGGGATACCTGTCTCGCACCCTATTGTATGGAATGGAAAAAAAAAAAAAAATCCATTACACAGCCTGGGAATCAAATGACTTCCATGGTGAGGGGCAGCTTGAGGATGCAACTCATGCAGGCATACCCAAAGCTCAACAGGTATGCGGACTGCAGCAAGATAACAACGCCCACAGGTACACCCCCACGGCAGACGAGTCGGCTATGCTGTCCTTGCAGTACTCAAAGAGCTGGGTGTCCTTCGTCGCTGAGGTGGTACTGCCCACGTCAATATTTCTCATGAGCGGTGAAAAGGGAGTCGCTTTGAATGTCGAGGAGAAACCCGTCGAATCTAAGTTAGCAAAGCTTCTGAGAGACAAGCGCTGGAACTGGACGTTCCCGAAAAGGATCTTGGCGGCAGGATCCGCATTTATTTTGCTTCGTACGCTGAGCGGTGTTCAGGACGAGTACATCTTCCACAATTTCTTGAGCATGCAGTCGCCGATGGGCGACTACTCGCGTTACCTACTCCATGAAGGGCAGAAGGCTGCTGAATTCAAAATGGCCACTCTCCCTCACCCGCCTTTCCCAGCACCGCAAACTGCTTACCAGCCCTCGTACCAGTACCAGCAGCAACAGTACCAACCGCTTCAGGGCCAGCCTGTCCAAAATAAGGCCTCAAGCAGCTGATACCAACAGAAGCCCATAGTTATGTTGTTTAGACGAGTTCTGCGTCGACAAGACGAAACGAGACGCGGCGAAGACGACGCAGCAGTGTTCCCGCCTGTGGGTCCGAGCAACTGGCGAGAGTTGCCTTGCTTTTTTTCTTTCTTTTTTTCTTCTTCTTTTTGCTTTCCTTTTCTGCGTCGCTACCCCTTAGTGAAAAGAGGCTGTAAGAGGCTTATTCCGGTCACCTTGTGTCTGCAGCACCGCATAACAGGACAATACAAAGGGAGAAAAATAAAATGTCTGAGCCACCGTGCACGGAAGCAGAGCTCACTAACGTGCTCAAAGAGATTATAAAGCAGACGAAGGATGCGCTGAAGGAGCTGACAATGAAGGTGTGTTGAAACAAAGAAGGGGACCTGCACATAAACACAGAGCACGCTGAAAAAAGCTGAGGAGAAGCTGAAGCTGGAGAGTGGTGACCTCAACAGTTGGCACAGACAGGTATGGCACCAGCCTCAACACGACACAACACAACACAACACAACAAACCACAGTGGGCAGACGATGTGCTTGTGAAGGTGCTGTCCGACATGCTGGAGCAGGACCCTAGCATCGCTGACACTCTTGACAAACCCGAACCTAAGGCAGCACGCAAGCCCGGTGCCAAGAAGGCTGAGAAGGCGGATAAGCCTGCGCGCAAGCCTGCAAAGGAGAAGGCAGAGAAGGTCAAGGAAGAACCCAAAGAGAAAGCAAAGAAGGACGAGAAGGTAAAGAAGGAAGAGAAGGCGAAGAAAGAGGATAAGAAAGACAACAAAAAGGATGACAAGAAAGAGAAGAAAGAAGAGAAGACCAAGAAACTGAGCGGGTACCACGTATACATGAAGGAAAAGGCGAAGGACAAGACGCTGAAGGCGTGGGGGGTGATGGACGCGGGGGAGAAGGACAAGTTCACGAAGATGGCAGCCGAGCTGAATGGAAAAGAGGAGAAGAAAGAAGAGGCCCCAGCAAAGGAAGAGAAGAAGGAAACCAAGAAGAGAAAGGAGAAAGAAGACGGTGAAGAGCCTGCGGCAAAGAAGGCAAAAACGACACCCAAGAAGCCTAGAAAACCCCGTGCAAAGAAGGCTGTAGAGTTCTTCATCGCAGACAACAAGCAGATGGCCATGGATGGGCTGAGCCTCACTACATACAACATGCCTAAGTGCCAGGCCTTCTTGCGCAAGGCTTACTCAGAGCTGTCCGAGAAAGATAAGAAGAAGTGGGTAAGCATGGAGGCAGAAGATGTTAAACGTGTGGAGAAGGAAGCCGCCGAAGCAGAGAAGAAACAGTAGGAAGGAGACGAATGCGAAGTACTAGTGTATCACTGAGATAAAAAGAAAGTGTGTTGTACAGCTTCCGGGGCAAGGAGGAAGGCTTTTTTTGTTTACCCCTTTTCTGTTATATAATACCATAACCCTGTTACTTTTCACCTCTCCCCCACCCTTCCTTCCCTTAGCTGGATGCTGCTTGGAAATCTGAAAGATTAGCGACAGTGACAGTGTTTCTATTGATACACTCTCTTGAATATGGAGAGTGATGAATGGAAGGGGGAATAAATGAACCCCCCCCCCCCCAGTCATTAGAATTAAACTTGAACGAGTAACAAATCATATATTTTTTTTAAACTCCCCCCCTTTTTTTTCTTCTTTTTTTTCCTCCTTCCTTATCCCACTTGCCCGATCCCCCTTCCCTGCTTCACAAGGCAGATAGGTGTGAGGGTTCGTTTTTTTTTTTTTTTTTTTATCTTAACAAAAAAAAAAGGTTTCCTTCCCCCCTCCCCCTCCCCTGTTTTCCGTTCCCCTGTTTTTCTGTAATTGAAGTACAATAAGGGGGGAGGGAGAAGGAGGGGAAAAAAAAAGAAAAAAAAGAAAGCTGTTATTTTTTTGTTCTTTGTAAGTACTTGCAACCGCTCTTCGCGTCTTGGCTTCAAACGGAAAGAGTGAAAAAGAAAAGGTTCTTATCGAACGCATCGCATATCGTTGAATACCGTGGTTCTTATTATTATTATTTTTTTTTTTTTAGCCCTGTTGTGGTGATGCGTGGGGTGGGGTCCGAATCTTAAATAAATTACCACTGACCTTCTCAGGCACGTTACTTAAACATACCTTAAAATGAGCAGCACCAAGGTTAACCCCATGCGTGACATCAAGATCGCGAAGGTGTGAATCAATAATTTTTAAAAACAAAATACAACAACCACACAGCTTGTCACAAACATCTCCGTTGGTGAGTCTGGTGACAGGCTTGTCCGTGCCACCAAGGTCGTGGAGGCCCTCACCGGTCAGGTGCCCGTCATGAGCCGTGCCCGCATCACCATCCGTACCTTCGGTATCCGTCGTAACGAGAAGATCGCTTGCCACGCGACTGTATGTTATTGAGGAAGAAAATAAAAAAAAAGCAAATAACATACACACATACAGGTTCGTGGTGACAAGGCCGAGGAGCTCCTTGAGCGTGGCCTGAAGGTGAAGGAGTACGAGCTCTTCCAGCAGAACTTCAGCGAGAACGGTAACTTCGGGTTCGGTATCAACGAGCACATCGACTTGGGTATCAAGTACGACCCCAGCACCGGTATCTACGGAATGGACTTCTACGTCGTGCTGGTATGCAAAACAGGGAAAGGAAGAAGGGAAAAATACAGGAGCGCCCCGGTGGCCGTGTGAACAAGCGTAAGAGGTGCCCTGGCCGTATCTCCAAGAACCACAAGATCACCAAGAGGGAGGCCATCAACTGGTTCATCAAGAAGTTCGATGGTATCGTCCTCGACAAGAGGCTTGTCAAGAACGACTAGAGTAATGTGCCACGTTATCTTTTCTTTTTTTTGTTTTTGGTATTTTTTTTTCTGTTTAATTCATCTCCCCAATGACGACCAGGTTGTTTTATCTAACACAAACCTTAAAATGAGCAGCACCAAGGTTAACCCCATGCGTGACATCAAGATCGCGAAGGTGTGAATCAATAATTTTTAAAACCAAAATACAACAACCACACAGCTTGTCACAAACATCTCCGTTGGTGAGTCTGGTGACAGGCTTGTCCGTGCCACCAAGGTCGTGGAGGCCCTCACCGGTCAGGTACCCGTCATGAGCCGTGCCCGCATCACCATCCGTACCTTCGGTATCCGTCGTAACGAGAAGATCGCTTGCCACGCGACTGTATGTTATTGAGGAAGAAAATAAAAAAAAAGCAAATAACATACACACATACAGGTTCGTGGTGACAAGGCCGAGGAGCTCCTTGAGCGTGGCCTGAAGGTGAAGGAGTACGAGCTCTTCCAGCAGAACTTCAGCGAGAACGGTAACTTCGGGTTCGGTATCAACGAGCACATCGACTTGGGTATCAAGTACGACCCCAGCACCGGTATCTACGGAATGGACTTCTACGTCGTGCTGGTATGCAAAACAGGGAAAGGAAGAAGGGAAAAATATATTATACTACTTACAGGAGCGCCCCGGTGGCCGTGTGAACAAGCGTAAGAGGTGCCCTGGCCGTATCTCCAAGAACCACAAGATCACCAAGAGGGAGGCCATCAACTGGTTCATCAAGAAGTTCGATGGTATCGTCCTCGACAAGAGGCTTGTCAAGAACGACTAGAGTAATGTGCCACGTTTTCGTTTAGTTTGAATGGTTGGCAGTCCCCCCAGCCCCCCTTTAGTGGATCAAATTAGTCATGTTTCGTTCTCATTTGCTTAAACATCCTGTTGCAGCAGCATATCTCAGACACAATGCCGCAAGTCAAGGAGCTTTGGGTCTACCCTATCAAGTCATGCCAGGGGACGAAGGTAGGTGAAGCGGAGCTGGTGAAGTGGGGGTTAAAACTCGATAGGGAATGGTGCATTGTGGACGTGAACGGTGATAGATACCCTGCCTTGGAGTACCTCAGTCAGAGAAAGATACCATGCCTTGCCTCGGTGAGGGTGGAGATGACAAACGAGAGCCTCATTGTGCGTGCAGAAGGGATGCCCGACCTCACGGTCCCAATCAATGAAGAGGAGTACCTTGCAAACGAGGATGTGAACGTTTCATGCAGCGGGATCAGCACCACGGACCCGGAAAACCAAACCTGGAAACTAGGCGACATAATGTCCAAAAGCGCCGGGAAGGAAGCCGAGCAGTGGTTCACAAGATACCTGAACAAGACCGACATCAACAAAACAGGAAAACCCGAAGCAAGGTACGTACTGTGCAGAATGCTTAGCGGTTCCGCCCGCAACCTTGTTGACTACTGTGGTCCCAACGCCAGAAAGGACATGCTTGGGCTCCCTCAGTCAAAGATGCAAGGATTCAACGTTAGGAAGAACGACGGTGCCTCCTTCCAGGACTTTGCTCCGTTTCTGATGACTTCACAAAACTCGTGCGACTGGCTTGCGGAACAGATGGGGACTCCTGACTACCCTCTCACGCCTTTCCGTGGCTCAATTGTGGTGGAAGGCTGTGCGCCCTGGGATGAGGAGGAGTGGACTGTGTTCAAGATTGGCGGTGTCACTTTCAGAAAGATCAAAGAGTGCCCCAGATGCAGTATCCCATGCAGGAACCAGGTGTGCAATGGTAATCTTAAAAGAATACTCAACAGGAAACTGGCGAGTTTATGTTCAAAAATGGCTCCTACAAAGGTGTGAAGGGTTCGAAGCTGCAGGCAACGTCGACCTTGAAAAGCAAGTTCCCTGAAAAAGCAAGTGATGACGAGTGGTATGCACAGCAGCAGCAAGTGAACACACACACGCACAGGGGCAAATGGAAGGGCCCGTTCATGGGTGTGTACGTGGCTCATGACGACCAGCAAGGCACCATCAAGGCGGGCATGGACATCGAGGTTCTCGAAAGGGAAAAGCGTGGTTTCGACTTTTGCCGCCCGTTGGCAATTGCCGCCCTTGTGATGCCTCTGGCCGCCTACCTGTTTACACAAAAAAGCAAGTAGCCAGCACAACGTTTCCCAGAGTGGTTATTATTAATGTCTTGTCGAGAAACAGCGCAGAAGAAGAGTGGGACCACCTTAGTTTCTGTTTCTGCTTGCTGTATTGTGCTGCGATAATTACTGTTGTTCTTCAACATTCTTAAAGCCACAACATGAAGATGGCACGTTCCCATCTGCTGGTAACCTGCAGCGTTATGTTGATGATCCTCTGGTTAATAGGGACCATGCAGTACTTCAAGTATCACAACAACTGCATATCTACCGCGATGAAGGAGCGGAGGAATTTACTGAAACCTCATATGCTTCGGAGGGCACGCGAGGAAGAGGAGCTGGTTGTGGAGATGGAGACAGAAGAAGAGCTCGTGAAGAGGAAGTACCATGAACACGTTAAAGGCATGGCCGACGTGGCGAGCCTTGTGGCGAAGAAGAAAGGATGGCAGCCGCAGACGTACTCGCAACCGTACTTAGATAGAGAAAGACTGCAGCCGTGCAACGTCGAAGCAGCAACACGTGCCAACGAGGAAGGTGTACGACTAGTTAGGGTGGCCTTGGAAGACAAGGTCTTCCCCCCGGTTATGACTTCAGCCCAAGCCGCCTTTAGGGACTCTGCCATCCTCGACTACACCTGTGTAGCACCTCAGTTAAACCTCATCATGATCCTCTTTGCTGAAGCCGTCGCCTTGGAGACCCCGCCTGCAGTCTCAGCACAGTTGATAGACGAAGTAGGCCTTACACTGAACAAAATTATGCCATATGTCGACTCCAATGCAAAGTACTGGTGGTGGCGGGCTATGTTCCAAGAAGTCGTCTGCAACTGCTCGGACAGCGCGTCCCAGAACTTCTATAAGAAGGCCGCTGTGCTCTCGCCGTTTCTTGTTACCGAGCATATCCACCAGGAGAGGAAGTACATGAACAGTGTGCTGAGCCCAGTGTCGAAACCTGCTGACTATTTCACAAGAAGAGCATTGGTACGGTTCCACATGTACTATGAGTACATGCCATACTTGGGGGGCTTTCCCAAAGTAACCTATGCCGATGCGCACAGGTTCGCCCGCGACTGGCATATAGCCATCAACAACGCGCTCCCGCCGTACTGCTTTGCGGTGGTGGCGAGACTATATAGGTTTCTTGTAGATGAGAACATGCTGGGGTGGAACGGTCGGGGTTACAGGGGCGCTGCGACACACGAGTCCTTGTCCGACCCCCTGAACTCCTACATCAACGTACACGTGAAGCGCTTTGTAGAGAAATTAACAAACATCAATGTGCAGCCCACATATGGGTACCAAGCAGGGTACATTGAAGGTGATGTGCTGAAGCCGCACACCGATAGGAACGCTTGTGAGTTCACGCTGACAACCCTCATTGCAGCATATCCTCATGTTTCAAGCTGCCCGCTGTTCGTACAAGTCACGCCATGGGTCATCAACTCTGAGTGGGTCGGCCGCTATGAGGAAGGCACCGTGTTGTACAACGACTCTATCAACGTGCAGCCGCAGTTCAACCAGTGGATTATTATCAGGGGCCGCGCGAAGCCCCATTACCGGAATGCTCTACCCAAGCACACCACTTGCACCACTTTACTTTCCCACTACACACCTCTGTGATCCACACTTGATGTGAACGCTACCTGCGGACCGCTGCTTCGCATCACTGTAGCGACCCAGGTGACACGTGGTATAAGTCACTTCTCGCTGCGAGTGAACTCGCTAAAAGGTGTCAGTTACGTAGTTGGATTGCAAAATACTTATTATTTACTTAAGTCAACACAGAAAACATGGACCCTCAAACGAAGAAGAGGAAGAAGGCACCTGCACTAACGTCTGAAATCTCTCAGAGCCTGTTGGAAGCTCAGCGGGAGGGGAATGTGCAGGGGATGATCGACGTATTCAGGAAGTGGAGGGACTGTGCACTGAAGATGCCGGAGGGTGTGTGCACGCAAGTCTTAGCAGCCATCGACAAGTGCGACACATCTGAGGCGTACTTTGCTGTTGTCGATGAAGTGTACCAGGAAGGTGTGGCGATGAGCGGTGGCAAGCCTAAGGAGGCACTCATGTCGTTGATGATACGTCTCTCAGCGAAGGCAGGGAAGACGAGCCTCGCTCAGGAATACCTCCAAAGGATTCCCAAGAAGCAGGACCCTGCTGTGAAGCGCAACACACCACGCTTCCGTTCCATCACACCCATCCTATCGGCATGCGGCGTGACGGGCGACCATGTTACTGCTGAGCAGGTGTTCAAAGACGAAATCTTGCCTATGAAGCGGGCAGGCCCTCTCACGGACATGGAAGTTATGCAGTGGCAGGACACGTGTCTGCACTGGGGTACCGCTGTCGCCAATTCCAAAACCCTCAGTGCAGAAGAGAAGAAGATCGCTGCTGATGACATACTCAACGAGCTCTTCTCCACAGTACCCATCATGAGGCAAAACCCCAACTACTTAGACCCCAAGCCCGCCCTGCTGTACATCCTGAGGTCATGTGGGTACAACACATTGGACGCTGTTGAAGTCAATGAAAAGGGAGAGTGCGCGGAGTCTGGCTCACTTCTCAAACCCTCGGCCCTGAGCAAGAACGACCTGCTGGAACTCAGGGAACTCATCGAGAAGCTGGCCATCGATAACGCGTCGGACGAGATCATCCAAGAGTGGCAGTCCTTCCGCGCGTGGCTGCAGGACACGAAACAGGAGTACAAGCACATCATCGATGCCGCCAACGTGGGGCACACACTGCAGAACTGTGAGAACGGCTGCTTTTCACACCAGCAGATCGACGCTGTGGTCGATGTCTGCGACAAGCCTCTTGTTGTGCTGCGTGGACACTGGCTGAGACCGGAGACGGATCTCGCCATTAAGAAGAAGAAGAGGAAACCAAAACTGCCCCAAATCGGAGAGAAAAAGAAACTGACTGCTTTTGAGGAGCAGCTGCTGGAGCAGATGGGTGGGGATGAAGAATACGAAGAAGAGGAACCAGAAGTGACAGAAGAAGAGGAGCCAGAAGTAGAAGCAGTGGTGAAAGGTGACAAGGTGCTGACGACGGGGGAACAGTACAGGGAGCGCTGGGAGAGAAAGAGCTTGCTACTCGAGTCACCACACTATGTGAACGACGACTGGGTGGCGATGTACGTCGCAGTGGAGATGATGTTGCGGGGTGTCTGCGGTGTGCAGCTTATCACGAACGACATCTTCCGCGACCACTACTGGCGCATGAAGCAGCACCCTTCCCTTGTTGTGTGGCGCGAGCGACACCTCACCAAGTTCCGCCTGCATGAGACGACACCTACGGACGAGGACTTCTGGGTTGGCCCCACGAAACCCTCAATCTACAGAAAAGCAACCATCGTGCCACCCCTCCCCTACACCCTTCGAGGGCAGCAAGACACCACTAAAAGCACTTGGCACATCCCTTTCTCAGGCACGCCCCTCACATGGATAGCCGCTGTGCAAGAGAAGAAGTAAGAAGGCCCATCACTAGCCTATGGCTGCCTGTTGTATACTAAGCTTCTTGGGTTCATGTCATGTAAGACATCATGTCAGTAGTGTTGTGGCTTTGTGCGTGGCTATCAAGACACACAGGTTTGATGAGGGTGGGGGAACAACATGGATGCGCACATCGATAAAGAGCTTGCGAGACTGAGAGAAGAAAGGATGGAAGAAGTGCATAGGATGCAGGAAGAGCGAGAGAGAGAAAAGGAACAGAACCTACTAAAGGAGGTGGTGAATGGACTGGATGAGATCAATATGCAAATGAAGAATTTACAGGAGAAGCAGTCGAAGCTGCAGGAGGTAGTGATGCTGCTGGTCAACAAGAAGAGAACTGAAGGTACAATAGCAGGGTATGCGGGGTATGCAGGGCACGCGGTGTCGCCGTCACCACTGCCACCTAGCTCCCTTCCTGCAACGTCGCCTGCAGGGCTTGCTAGTCCTGTGCGTGAGACCACTCTCTTGTCGTCGGGGCATCTCGCAGACATCATCAAGAACAGCACAACAGTCTCGAAGGGCGACGAGGCCAAGTACCTGTCACATGTTGCAGTGCCCACTTCAGCGGGGGTATACCTTGATTTACTTACACTACACAACGCAACACTACAGGTCACGATGATGACGCCACCCAGAAGACTGTAGATGTACATTTTCGTTTTCACATGTTGTATTTTTTAGTTTAAACATACTCCAATGCAGTCACCACAGTGGTTGATGGGGAGCGAGAACAGATATAAAGACTGTGCTGCAATAGATGAAGTGGGCTACGAGGTGATCGATGTGCCGGAGGACCTGCTGTGCGCCGTCTGCAACGACCTGCTGACGAACCCCGTGCAGACGGCCTGCGACCATTATTTTTGCAGCGACTGCATAACGCGAGCTTTCAAGTCGAAGAAAACCTGCCCGATATGCAGGACAAAAGACCCGAAGGTGGAAGCGGCCTCGAGGCTGATAAAGAACATGGTGGGGAAGCAGAAGATACGGTGCATACAAGGGGACTGCGAGGCAGAGATGTTGCGGGATTCGTGGGATGCGCACACAAAGGTGTGTCCGTACTCACCCGTGCCATGCCCGAATGGTAGATTTGGGTGCACGATGAAAATGCAAAAAAACAAATTGGATGGGCATGCAAAGGGGTGTGAGTTCAAACCGAAGAAGACGCGCCACGCGGTGCTGAACACAACCATCGACGTTGAGAGGGCTAACAGGAGCGAGGATGTCGTGGACCTGCCTTTGAAGCAGGAGTTGTGCATCACCCACCGGAACGCGCTGACTTTTGAATTCGTTGATGATGACATAAGGGTCTTGCGCCCTGGGGTGGTATCAGTGAGCATCTCGGTGGTGGCGAGAGCAAGGGATGGTTGGATCGAGGCCCACGAAAGGTACCACGGTCTGGGCATACAGCTGAATGCGCTGCTTGCTTCTTACTCTCTCTTTCCTCGCAGGGTGAAAAAGGGTGATTGTGTGTCTGCGACCATCACCCACCACACTGAAGTCGAAGCTGGTGACCTTATCACTTTCAGAATAGGCATGGCGGCAAAGAAGCTCATTGATGATTTACAAGCCAAGGATGTTTCTATACGCTGGGACTCCCTCGAGTAACGGAGAAGTTTTTTTTTATTTTATAATTTATTTTTAACCAACTTTTTTTTTTTCTCTTTTTTTTATATACCGGATTTGTATTTATATTGTTCAGCTTTAATAATGGTCTGGGGATTTAGTGTACTGTATAAATTATGTACCTTTTTCGAATTTTGGACCCAACTTGGGACTTTTTACAGAACAATACAAAAAACTATTTTTATTATTTTTGGCCTGATCCCCCAGGACAGGCCCCACTAAAATCAAAGTCACGTTTTCCTACTTATTTACCACCTTAAGCGGTTCCAACATAAATAATCATTTAAAAAAATCCAACCCTATTCTCTGAATAAAACATGTCGCTCCATGGCTTCTTGACTGTCGCGGTGCGAAACGGGTCTCTCTTGTGGGGCATGGGGACAAGAGGTTTGCGCAGCCCCCTTGAGGTTTATACACCTTTTTATAGAGCCGGGGTGGACGGCCGAACTCCAGCCCATGGACATATCAGCCCATGGCCTATTAAGTCGCATATGCGATCAGCGTATTCCAAGTGGTATACAAGATCTACTTTTTGGTTTCCATTTTCAAAACAAGGTACGCGGTCGCCCTGAAGGCCCAGATAAAGAAAGAGCGGAAAAGACACAGAAGAGAAGCCCTTCTTACTGCTGTTGGTCCGGCTTCTGTTCCCGTTAGTCCTGTTGCCGCGCCTGGTGCTTCTGTTGTTGCCGGTCCTGTGGTTTCTGTTGCCGGTCCCGTTGCTTCTGTTGCCAGCCCCGTGGCCTCCCCTGCTGCCCCGACACCTTCACAGATTGCAAAATCAGCAATGCTTGAGGTTGACAAAAGGACAAAGATTATGCGTCCTTTTATTCTTGCCTGGAGTGTCGAGGCTTACCGCAAGCTAACAGAAACCACAATCCGGGCAGGGTTCGCTTACCTTTTTAACGATCTCCCACCCGGGCCTGCATCCGTGCCCCCGCCCACTGAGGACGTTCCTGCGCCCTCGACTGGCCCTCCGCCCCGCCTTCCGAGGTCGAGCTGGTTCGGGAAGTTCTGGATGCAGATGCAGGGGCTCCCCCGATAGAGATTGACCCATTGGAGCCATTGGGACTGTCAGTCGACCCGGAACCAGCACCCGAAGACCCGGACATTGAGATCACTGAGATGTTCAGCAGGCTGGGCATCGACATAGAGGTTATTTCTGATGCGCCTTCTTCTGACGAAGAAGCAGAAGAAGAAATGCCTGACCAAGAAGCCTCAGCCCCAAGCCAAGCAGCGGCACCAAGCCAGGTGACCCCAAGCCAGCGAACGAACAACGTGACGAGGGTGCCCTGCCCCAACTGCAGCGCAACCCTCAAGCAGGTTAGAAAGGAGAGACCAGGGTGGGAGTGCACGGAATGCTCTGGTGAGCATGACATGAGCACCCGCGGGAGGGTCTGCCCGTCCTGCGACTATGTGGTGTGCTTTACGTGCAGGACTGGGCAATAGTGAACTAGAATTGCGGTAATACCACCCCCTCCCCGGCTGGGGGGTATTTTGTTTTTGTCTTGGGATTTTTTATTTTTAGGGATATTTTCTGGGATTTTTTTTTATTCTTGTAATTTTTATGTTCTGTCTTAATGGTGTTCTGTAAATATTATGTACCTTTTTCGAATTTTTTGCCCAATTTGGGGCTTTTCACATAACAATATAAGTACAAATCCGGTATTCTTGCTGTTGTTATTATTAGTTTTTTCTCTTTCTTTTTTTTTTCTTTGAGGGGAAAACCATTCACGGTATGCAAAAAATACCTTTTTTTTTCTTCCATCGTTTCATTAAAGGTTCATTAAAGTCCCTGAAGGCCGGGACTTCTACTGTAAACAGACCGAAGGGTGATGGGGTTCCTGTGCTAGCTGCATTGCCCCATCCTCTATTCCCTTTGTTGTCAGCCTCCTCTATTGGCTTGAGGGCATCTTTTGGCATATTCCCCGGGTGCATAGTTGATATTCTGGCGGAACCGTTTATAGGGTAAAATTTTTTGCTTACCGTTTCTTTTTTTTTTTTTTTGTTAAATTTGGTTTGTTTTCCCCGGTAGTTCGTCCCTTTCTATGCTACGGGTAGCTTTGCCAATAGCATACTGAATAATTGACCGTTTCTCGAACAGCTAAGTATAAGTAACACCACCCATTTCTCTTAAATATATGAAACAGCAGCCTTTGGACCACCTGTACACCCCACGGGTTGAAAACTGAAGAAAACGGACCTATTTTTTTCTTTTTCCTTGCTTATTTTTTGTTTTGTTATTCTGTTTATGGTTTTTTCCCCCCCCCTCTTTTTTTTTCTTTCATCCATTTTCTTTCTAAGAAAACAATAAAAAATCTCACCCTCGCTTCCCCCCCCCCTTCTTTTTTCTTCCTTTCTCTGTCTTTTTCTTTGTGATTTTTTTTTTGTTCTCAAATTCATCTCAAAGCACCCCCTTCATGTTCCACACCGAGAGCTGAGATCAATTTCATTCCATAAACCTAACCTCAAACTCCCAAAACCGAGCATTTTCTTTTTATATATATTTTTGTAAGCTGCTACAGCAGCGCAGAATTTGAAACCGGGCAATACACATATTTTTCATCCCCCCCTTCTTTTTTGATTAGCATCCCTCCGTGTGAATGAATTTGAAAAAGAAAATGCCTACGTCGCTCTCTTCCAACAGCTTTTTGAAGCGTCTTAGTCAAAACCAGTTCTTCGGGTTTCGTTCCTCGTCCAACTCGGCAGCATCCAACCCCCTGCTGTAGGCTGGAAATCAAATGAACCAAATGAACCAAGAGGGACAGGGCCATATCATCAAAGCGGGCTTGCCATTTTCAATTCTGTCTTGGCTTCTTCGCCCTGTGAACGCGATGTAAGCGTTACAATTAGCAACTCCATGCCATGCCATGCCATGTCTGCACATCGTTTTCTGCGCCCTTTCGTTGCAGCCTGTTGATGTGCTTGATGCGATTTTACATTTCCTTCCACATATTTATTTATCTGCTCTGCTTCCAGAGACTCTTTTATTTACAAAGTATATGTCATGGGGACCTGCGTTGTCAGAAGGCAGGAAGAATGTGCAGGACCTTAGGAAGAAGGTATCGCTGCTGCAGGAGGTGGTGACGAAGAGGAAGAAGAAGGAGAGCAAGGGAATAGGCTTTGCGGACCTACTGAACGCGCCGCCACCGTCGGATGATGTCAGCATTGGGAGTGACGAGATGGCGTACCTGCCTAGATACTCGATGATGCACAGGGATAACTTTACCTACACCCGGCATTACCCAGAGGGAAGGCCTGACACTATGGATGCTGAAGTAAACAACAAGTCCGAGAAGGCTGTATCCAGTGTGTGCACCTCGCCACCGCCCCTCCGTGGGAGGTCGAAGTCCCCCATGGGCAAGCGCAAGAAACCACAGCAACCCTCCATCAGGGACTACCTGGATCTCAAGACAGCCCCACACCAGACCATTCCGCAGGATGAAGAGGGGCAGGAGGAGGTGCGCAGGCTGCTCTTTTCCCGCACTGTCGGGGACTCTCCCACAAGCACCACCCCTATGCAGAGCTGGCTTGACCCCCTTGACGCCACCATCACAGAGTCAGACATGATCAACGCGGAGACACAGGTCAAGCACACGAACCTCGGCGAGACAAGCGACGCGCACACACAAGTGAACAGCGATAACTGCACCTGCGGCAAGAGCCACCACTCCTCACCGTGCAGAAGCCGGCACGACAGCCCCGTCCGTGTCGTCAGCGACTACTGCGTGCACGCCACCACCACTACCAAGGTCGACACACCACGCTACGCTCTCCCTACTTGGGCCAGCTGGCCCGTGAGCAGCAGGTTCTCACCTGTAGAGATAGATCCTGCCTCAAAAATTAACAAGTCCCCAAGGAAGCTTAAGCGAAACCCTTCCCCTAGCCCCCTTCCAAGAAGACCTTCCCCCAGTCCTCTCCCACGAAGGCCTTCCCCGTCACCCCTTCGACGGGGCCGCCTCCTCAGGTCTCCGTCTGCAGATGCAGCCTCACGTCTGTACGACAGCGGGATGGAGGCTAAGGTGCGCAAGGATCTAGTTACGCAGGCTGCCATGGCGACGAAGAAGCAGTGCGAAGTGGAAGAAGCACAGCTTTACAACTACCAGCCAAACATCTATAGGTCTGCCACGCATGGGCTGCGGACATCCAGCTGCGACACCTTCAACAAGTTGTACGGCAAGCCGAAGACAACACGGTCGCCATCACCGTCGCCTGCCAGCTACGCGGGCAGCAACAAGCCGGGCTGGAAACTGGGGGGGCTGAGGAGGACGAAGTCACCATTCGAAAAAGGTTTCGAGGCAAAGATGACGTACACAAGGAAAACCCGAAAGGCGAGGAGCGTGTCGGCACGAAGGGAGAAGAACGCAGCCGCAGAGCGGGAACGAGAACAACGGGAACGAGACAGAGAGAGGGAGCGAGAGAGAGCCTTGGAGAGAGAGAGAGCTTTGGAGCGGAAAAAGGAAAGGAATGACGAGATGGAAGAAGAGAAACAAAGGCGAGAGGCGGAGATGAAGGCGACACGTGTACTAGGGAAGGAGGACGAGGTGCTCATAGAGAAGCTCTTCGACATGGTCGACGTGGACGGCGATGGGTACTGGTGCCTGGAAGAGGCCACGCTGTGGGGGAAGGTCACAAGTGGTATCGAGATGCAGCTTGACGACTGGCTGTCCCTGTGCAAGAAACTGGGTGCCGACGACAAGCTAGGGCTTCCCATTCAGGCAGTGAAGAGGTATGTGCAGTACTGCAAGCCAACAACAAACAACAAAGATGCTACTCAACTACCGGCGCTGCACAGGAGCACTACGAAGCGCTCCTGCGCCAGTCGCACACGCGAGCCAGCAGCCTCATCAGCTGCACTGCGTCTTGTATGTCCTTGCTCCACATCCACACACCACCACAGCCACCAACTCCCTTGAATACCAAGAAGACTTCAACAACACCCATAGAACATCTGCCTCGGGGCTTGGTTACTAGTCTTGAGAAAAGTTAGATGGTTATTTTATTCGATACAACCTCTGAAAGGTGTCGGGAACACTGTGGGTTTTGCAAACCCGCAAACCCGCAAACCCGGCTGGAGGAATTCAGAAGAACATAAAATATGTTTAGAACGAGCAAGGCACGTTAGCGTAGAAAAGTCGCAAGCCAGAGACTTGAGAAGCAACTAAAGTCTTTTTTTTTTTTTTTTTTTTATATATATATTTGTTTGTATGTTCATTTATATCCCTCCTTCCCGAGCTCGCACCCTGTCTTCTGTGAATACCAACCATTTACTGAGACACCACAGACGTGGCGATTTTTAAAAAGATTTGTTTGTCTGTTTTTGCGTTTTTTTTTTTTCTGTTTTCTGCCCTTCAGCATGTACTACAGGACACAGGACACAGGATTCATTATGTGACGTGGCCTTCCTGTTGTAGGCTCTCAGGGGTTCTCAGAAGAAATGGAATGTGCTTTCTTGGGACGACTTTCAAAAACATGTCGTGTGTGTGATGGTGTTAAGTCTGAATTAAAAAAAACCCCCCCTTTCTTATCTGTGTTGTTTGTCTTCTTATGCCCTCCCCCCTAACCCCTTATCACCATCCTAGTTGTGTGCATAAAAAGAAAGTATAAGTAGAAAATTATATAACGAACGCGGCCTTCAAGTGCCATACCAAAAAAAGAAAAGAAACGAGTCAACCATCTAGCAAATGAGAGGGAAAAAAAAAAAAAAAACGAGATGCATGCTTCGCTTGGGTTGGTTTAAGGAAGACGTCTCCGCTTACGCAGGGGCAGTGGTCTCTCTCTCTTTTTTTTTTGTGCTTCGTTCTCCCTCGTTGCCCTCCCCCTCCTCCGAGGAAAAAAAAAAAAAAAAAAGGGAGATTAAAAAAAAAAAAAAAATGCTCCAACGAACAAGGGCGGCATGTTGCAGGTTTCGGTTGGAGAACAACGTGAAGGCGCAGGCCCCATTCGAGATACCCTATGAAAAGCTGAGGATAGAAAAGAATAAAAAATTTGTTCACGGAAGCTCCGTGAAATGGTACCCAGAGGTGCGCATTGTAGTGAACATGAAGGATTCATGGCTGCCTGAAAACGTAAAGGAGGTGATGCGAAGAAAGTACCCCATCTTCTACAACGAACGCGCTGACACCTTCACTGTGAGAACAGACCAAGGCACAACTTGGGAGGGGTCTATGGAACACGCTTTAGATAATTTCTTGCATATTTTGTATAACTGTTCGAGGCTGGCCTCAAGGGACGGAAGCAAATTCCACTTCGATGAAAGGTACTATAAATACAAGATGCCTCTCATATTCAGGCATACTGAGCAGAAGTGGCTCGATAAGAAGCGAATGAGCAAAAGTAAAGAAGCGTGGTCGAATTTCGAAGAACCTTATGGCTCTAGCAAGGCTTTTAAAATCGTTGGTGGTTACCAGGCACAAGAGCGTCAAGGGGGGCACGGATACCATCATGCAGAAACCCTGGATGCGGACCCTTACTCCACCACCGCCAGCTACACCATGGATCCCCACTTTATCAATCCCACTTTGGCTGCAGAACGGCTCGAGACAGGGACAGGTGTTTCGTGGAGCTGAGCTTCCTATATTTTTTTATTTATTTATTTATATTATTTTTGTCATGTCTTTACACATTATTCTTTCGTTCGAGAGAAATAGGGGGGGAAAAAAAGTCACCCATAGGAGGGAGGGCTCGGTAGCAAAACACAAGGCAAAGCAGCCCCTTTCAAAAAAAAAAAAAAAAAATGGCGAAGCGGATAGATGTGTACCCCAGTGAGGTAAGTGGTTCTTTCTTTCTTTTCTTTTCTTTTCTTTTTTTTTTTTTTTTTTTTTTTTTTTTTTTTTTGTAACAACCACAACAGGTGCAGCGTGTGCTTGGGAGTATCCACCTGGAGGAGTACATCTCCATTATGGCGGAGGAGGGCTACGCGACGGCGGATGATCTGATCACAGCGACAGAGGAGGACCTCTTGGAGCTGGGGTTGAAAAAACCACACATGAGGAGGTTGATGAAGGAAGTAAAGAACAGGTACCCGTCAGAGGACGATGCCGCCGCAGCGCTAGTGGGCTCAGACAAGATAGACAAACTGCTTATGCTAAAGTACCAACAGGCACCAGTAACACACAGGCACGGCGACGCCGTGTCCTTGGAGGTAAGAAGGCAACGTTCAGAAAATGCAGTGAAGAAGCTTATTACGGAGAAGAAGGGAACACGATTGTGTAGGCACTTTGCCACCCATGCTGGATGCTGGCTGGGGGACAGCTGTGGGTTCATCCACGACACGGCCTTGGTACCATCGAAGATACCCCCTATCTCCGTCTCCACGAAAGCAAAGAGGGAGAAAAGTGCGGAAGATTGTGCAGCGCAGGGTGATAGTGCGACTGCCAACACCCATCGTGCAAAATTTATCGCCGCAGAGAATTCTGCAGCGAAGTCTTGCGCAAACAGGAAAACCAAGGTTTGCCGGCACTATGAAAAAGGAAAATGTTGGCTGGATGACAAATGCGCTTTCATTCACGAGAGGCTACCAGGGGCTGAGAGTGTTTGAGTTTTTTTTTTTTTTTTTTTTTTTTTTTTTTTCTTTTTTTTCTATTTCCTCTCTCCCGCCCCCATCCTCTAATTTGTCCATATATATATATTTTTTTTTTTTTAAAATAAAAAATAAAAAACTAAGAACAAAAAAAGAAGAAAAAACCCCCCCTATTGTGACACCTCTTCCTCCCTCACATTTCAAAAAAAAAAGAGGGGAGGGGGGGGGGTAGGAAATATCCTCGTGCGTCATTTCTCCAAATGTGTTAATTGCGGGAAAAAGGGGGAATAGTAGCTTTAAGTAAACTTGCAACGTGTGTTCCACCCCAGTATTCCGGTACTTCTCTCATGGCCGAAGTGCATTGCAAAAAAAAAAAAAAAAAAAAAAAAAAAAAAAAAAAAAAAAAAACACACATTGGAGATGTGTACGTGGGGAAAAAAAAAAGAAGGGGCGAAAATGCAGGAAAAAACGAGAAAAAAAACGAATAATTAACAACAACAATAAGGCAAACCATGATATTATAATTCCTCTCTTTTTTTTTTTTTTGCAAACAAAAAAAAAAGAAAAAAAAAGCTGGAAATAATTAAAAAAAAAAGAAATCACGAAGAGGGTTGTAGTAGCTCGTGCGCTATATAATTTTTTTTTTCTTCTCCTCTTCCCTCCCCTCTGTGGGCGCTGATTATTTCCCCTCTCTCATCATTTTTTGTTTTGTTTTTGTTTTTTTTGTTTTCCCTATTTTTTCTTTTTGTTTTTTTCCCCTTCTTCCCTTATTTTCATCCCTGCCCCCATCCCATTATACAAGTCGAGAGAAAAATCAGAGGAGAGGGAATATGAGACTATTTTATTGATAACCCCTCTTTTTTCCTTTCCCCCCCCCCTTTTTTTTTCTTTTTTTTTTCCAAACAGTGAAACGCCCCTGAATGTGCACACTGAAGTTTTTTTTTATTTGTTTGACTCTCGCTTTTAGAACGTCGTGCAAAATAAAAAGAAATCTCAGAATTGCTTCAAGTGGCTACTGAAGTTTTCTCCCCCCCCCCCCCCCCCTTTGCCTCCCTTTTTATTGTCATACAGTCTTCCTCCGCAAATTTTCTGTTTTTCTTATTGTTTTTTTTCTTTTTATATTCTTTTCCCTCCCTCTCTGATCTCTCTCATATTTCGAAAAAAAAAATTCTTTTTTTGTCTGTTCCCATATAAACAACACAGAACAGTATAGGATTTAATTTTGCACTATATTGGCTGGTGGAAGGAGAAGGAAACCAAAAAAAAAAAAAAAAAAAAAAGAGAAGAATAAACAATAATGAAAGCGAGGGCCCGGGGGTTTACAGGAGAACAAGTAGTATATGCTGACATAGAGAGAAACTCGTCCTTTGTTGCTAAAAACCCCTGCGTGAAGTGTCGGCGAAATGTTTTTTTTTTCTTTTTTTTTGCTTACCATACATTTTCTTTCGGGGGGGGGGGTTTTTTTTCTTCTGGGTTTGAAGAGCGGGTCTGGGTCTGAGAAGTGAACGCATGATTTCGTCGGACTTAGTTTCACAATTCCCCCACCCCTTTTTTTTGGGCAGTGGCAAGAACCACCAAAAAAAAAAAAAAAAAAAAAATATTTTGACCGATTCATGTCGTCAGGCATTGTGCCACGGTTTTAGGTAGATTTTTGAAAAGCGGTGAAAAAATGGTCTTTTTTTTTTGCCTGAACAAGAAAAAAGATTTTAAAAAAAAAAAAGAAAAACCCACAATGCGTATATTGACGACGAATTGTTTTCCCTTAAAAAGAACTAAGGGGGAAAAAGAAAAAGAAAAAAAGAAAAAAAAAGGGTACAGGTAGCATTGTTGTGAACCCCCCCCCCCCCCCCCCTTCTTCGGGCCCTGGCCGTGCACAAACAATAATCACCTTCCTCGCTTTTTTCCCTTTTTTTTCAAAGGAGATGTCTTACAAAGACATGCTTGAACTCATTTAATTTTTTTTTGCTTCCTTTGCCCTTAGGGACGAATACAGTACTTTTCTAAAGGAAGCGGCGCGGGAGGAAACCTATTTTCTTTTTTATTTATTTTTTTTTTTTTTTTATTTTGACCTCCACTGGTGGTGACGCTTTATCGACTGTCGTGCACGGTGGTGAAGGTTGGTAGGTCGGATGCAGAGCTGTGGGACCGGATGGGAAGGTGTGCCGCCCTGTACCTGCAGAGCGAGGTGGAAGCCCAGGGACCAGTGGGAACCCTAGTGAGACGATGGCTGCCGGCGATCGGGAAGAGCTGGAGTTTTGTGGAAGGGCTGAGTACCGCGACCGAGCGGGAACGCAAGCACGAGATCCGCCAAGTGGCACGGGCCATGACAGCAGCGGAACAAGCAGAAGGGAGGACCTCCTACAGCGGCATGCCGGAGGGGGGCGACCCGGTCACGAACGGGTGGTGGAGGCGCTCGCGAACAACCCGATGGCGGCGTACAGGTTGAGGAGGCTGATTGCTGGGGCGGTGTTTGCGGTGTACCCTGCGGTGCGGGGAGTGGCGGAGGGGCCGGACATCCCGCTGCAGCACCTCTGTGACGTGTGTGGGGAGCGTTACGGCAGCTACACCGAGGTGCTGGAGCACGCCCTCGGCGATGCGAACTCGGAGATGCGGTGCAGGGCAAGGCAGAGTATGCGACGGCGCTCCACGGGATAGTGCCCAGGGGATGCCAAGACAAGCCGAGGGCCCTGTTGGTGCAAAGGTACCTGCTGGAGGTGGTCACGCTGAGGGATGCGGCGGTGGAAGCGAACCGCGCATTGCAGACGCAGACATACCCATGGCGGGTGGTCGTGACGGGAAGGGCGCACCCGACGCCGACGGTGGCCGAATGACAGAGGACGGTGTGATCAAAAGGATGCCCATCCTTCTAGAGATGACACTACCCTGATTCGAGAAGATCCTTCAGTGCTTGCACCTAAAGAGACCTAGAAACAGTCTTTGAACAGTCATTCCATCAACATGTTCAGCGCAGATTTCAAATATCTTAAAATTGGTGGTTGCAGTGACGAAAGTATAATTGAGGGGAGGTGCAGTTTAAAAAAAAAAAAAAAAAAAAAATATTTGCTTTTTTTTATTATTTCTTCTTGTTTCCCTTTTTTTTTAATTTTTTTCGACAACCAATAAAAAAATTTTTAAAAAGAAAAGAAAAGAAAAGAGTAGATGCCCCCCCCTCTTTTTAATGTTTTTTTTTTCTTATCCCCCCTCCTTTCATACCGCATTCATCCAAAAAAAAAAAAAAAAACTCTGTTTTCGTATTTTGACACTGGTTAAATTTCCTTTAGGACCGAAAGGAGCAGATTGTACTGGTGCGTACACCATGATTGACCCTTATGTCAGGGCCGACTTCACGCTTGGGCGGTATGTAAGTTTTTTTTTTTTTTTTTTTTTTTTTTTTTTTTTTTCACGACACTCTGAAATCACTTCAACTTGTCGCTGAAAGCTTACAAGAGGGGAAAGTTAGCTTATTGGTGACTGTGCTTGAAAGGCACCATGGGGGAAAAAAGAATGGCACATTCTACTTTTTTTTTTTTCTTTTTTTTTTTCCTCTTAACTGGAAACTGACTGGCACAGGAATGCCGTAATAACAGGTTTATATAAAAAAAATTTTTTTTTTGTTTCCCCTTTCTTTTCTTTTTCCCATCCCACCGATTACGGAACAACGATTTAAAAAAGAAAAAGAAAAAAAAAAAGGAAGAGAAAAAAAAGAAGAAGAAAAAAAAAAAGAGCATGCAAATAAACACGGACACGTTTTGTCTCTGTGGTTTATATAGAAAAAACACATGGTGGCATATTGGTGGCATATTTTTTCCTTCTCCATCCCCCCTCCCTCTTCTTTATAAAGTTGTGGGGTCACAAAATTATGTTCATACACCAATTTTTTTTGGGGGGGTTTTTTTTTAAAATGTCTCTTTTTTTTTATTCTTCCTTGTTCCTATCTCCACCTCGCTATCATTTTTTCTTCTTCTTTTTTTCTTTTTCTTTTATAAATTGACTTCTGGAAACAAATCAAAAAAAAAAAGAAGAAGAAGAAAAAAAAAAAAAACCACTTTACCTACCTGTTAAGTACTGCTTTGCTGTTATTTTCCCCTGTGTTTTATTGAGGAAGGAGGTTTTTTTTTTTCTCCAGGAGGTAGTGGTCTTTCTTTTTTTTTTTTTTTTTTGCTGGATGACATAAATAAGAATTCTCTTTTTTTTCTTTTTTTTTTGTTATTATTATTCTTCTCTTGGTTATAAAGATATTATAAGTACTGTAAACAAAAGTTGCAGGGCGCCGCCAACACCGGCATCCTTTAACTCATATATTTTGTTGTTGTACGGTAAGAAACCGGAGGGAAAAGGTGCCTGCATGTGACAGAGCCCAAAAAAAACTTTTTTTTCTCTACACCTAAAAAGGAAAACTATCGCACCAAAAGGTACAGCCGAGTGGTTAACACGCAAAGGATCCCCCCCACCTGGAGTTAGCTGTATGACTAAAAACCGCCATTCTTTTCGTGTTGAGGACACGATTTATAACTATGGAATCCGGTTGTAAAGTTGGGACTAAAAACTATCGCGAAGAAAAAGCGGAAGGAAAAAAAAGAAAGAAAAGGAGAGAAAAAAAAAAGAAGAAGAGAAAACGACAAAGAACAAAACGCCATTTTTTTTTTTTTTTTTTTTTTTTTTTTGCTTCTTATTTTTCCGTATTTTTTGTCCCATCTCCCCATGGTCATATTCTAGTAGGTAATTTTTCGTTTCCCCCCCCCCCTCTTTTTTTCCCTTTTTTATGTGGTGGCGAGAGAAAAAAAAGAAAAAAAAAGAGAATATATTCTAAGTGCAAAAAAAAAAAAGTGGTTTTTAAACTGGTGTTTCTTTCCCATTTCCCCTCTTTTCTTTTTTTCCTCTTTTTCTTCGACAAAATAATAATATAGACTTTTAAAACAAGAAGGAAAAAGAAAAAGAAAATAGTGAAGCCACACTAGCTCGCACTCTGAACCCACAGGTTGTGGATTTTTGATTGTTCTTATCTGGCGCTATTTTTATATTTATTCGGGGGAAAGGGTATAAAAAAAAGGAGCAATGTGGCATATATATACCTGTGCCTTTCCCTGACTCTTAGGTGTTCAAGGGCTATATAAAGAAACCAAAAAAAAAAAAAAAAAGTGAAACCATGTTTTTTAAATTTTTTTTATTCTATTATTATTTGTCATATTCTCAGGCTGCCATATGTTTAGTTTAATTATACGGTATTTGTCAACAAAACAACAAAATGAACAAAAAAAAAAAAAAAAAAAAAAAAAAAAAAAAAAACCATATTATTATTATTTTTTTTTTCCCTTCAAAAATAACACTTGGAACATGCGGCACAAAGCCGCAGCTCTTCTGGGCACATTCCTTATATTTTCTTTTTAAATTTTCTCCTTCGTAAGCAAAAAAAAAAAAAAAAAAAAAAATGACAAATACCGCATAATTGACCATTTTCGTACTGTAAATTTATAAAAAAAAAAAAAAAAAAAAAAAAAATCCAACTAAGTTTTCCGGATTTTAGCGAGCTGGTTTTACAGTACTTAGTATAGTTAAGCGGTCCCGTGGTTGTCTTGCTGTTTTATTTTTGTAGAGGCAACCTTACCCCATAGGGTACCACACCCCATACACAAGGGGAGTTCGTGGTGACATATCTGTGCTGAAAGGGATCAACACTGTGTCCAAGGCCACCTGGGGACTGATCAGGCGCTCACTCAAGTACTTGCTCTCTTTGTTAATACTCTTTGCTTGAAAGTACTTGCTCAAAACCACAAGAAAAGAAAAGAAAAGAAAAGAAAAAAAAAATTTTTTTTTATATTGTTTCTTTATTTCTTTTTTTTTTTTTTTTTTTTTTTTTTTTTTTTTTTTTTTTTCCTTTCTTACCGCAACGAATGTCCCCATGACCTTTTTTTTTTTTTTTTTTTTTTTTCTTACTGTAAAACGAAAAACTCCCGGACGGAAAAAATGTCCGAGTTTTTTTAGCGTCCGGGAATTTTTCCGTCCGGAAGTTTTTCCGTCCGGGAATTTTTTTTAGGTAAGGCCGTCACCTACATACTGGCCTGGGCTGCAAACGGCAACCGCGCGAAGAAACCCCCAGGGTTCCCTTTCTGCATCTTTGTCTTCCCTTGCTGCCCCTGAGGCAATCAGCTTGTCGAGCCTTCGTGTGGCCTACTACCTTTCTTAATAGATGCCCAATATCCATCGGTTGAACCATGTAGGTGAGCCCAGGGGGACAAAAGCAATGTGCACGTTTGCGCCTGCGAACAAACTCTACGAACCCATAGGCATAGGTCGTGTGAGAGGTGTGGTCGCCGACAAGCAGCAGAATTCGGCAAAACCGGAATCGATGATTTATAGCAAAAAGGAAGAAACAGCTCCGTAACCCAGATACCGAGTATCATAATTAGCCCAATGATTGGGTGATGCCGTTAGGCTCCATTCGATGGGCGGGTGCTTGACCGGGGCACGGATAATCCCTGCCGGTTGCGTTTCCGCTTTGCCTTTGTATTTAAGTTGTGGATGCAACTCATCCAGCCAAGGAAACAGCCAGCTGTTCAGTTATAGCCCGTTTTGTCCCCCAAGCCACGGACTCTTACGACATTAACACCCCTTTTCGTTTTAGTTTTTAACCCGGTATTCCAGACCAATTCCGGCCTTACTTTATGGGTGTCGATTATGGACCTGAATTCCATGGAGAAACAGCATGCCCTCTCGTCCTTCTCGTTTCCGGGCTTTGTCTTTCTTGCTGCAAAGTTTTGTCAGCCTAGCCAGTGGAAAAGGACAGTGCCCACCAAAGTCTACCAGGTCTGTCTTTCGGGCTGGATGTTGGCGCGCATAGGTGCATATTTGTTGTGCTGGGATAGGCTCGCCAAGCCCGTTTTACCTATCGACGCAAGCAAAAACCTTTCAGCCCCCGAAGGATGCTAAATCCCGTATTGGGCGATACGCTGCTATCACGGCGTCGCGGCGGCCAGGGTGTGGTAGGGTGGAATAGCAACGTCCAGTATTTCCGTCTGGAAGAAACTGGGGGCTCTGTTGAACCTGTCTGTTCCCGCCAAGCTGCTTTCGGGGGTTTGTACTGGCCTTCTCGGCCCCGTGTAAGGAGTTTATCTCCTCCACCTCTCGGGGGTGAGCTGGCCGGGGTGTCAGCACCAAAGTTGGGCCCCTCACAAGTCAGCTGCTCAACGTGCCTTGGGTAGTCGAACTGGTCAATTTGACGAAAGAAGTACGGGTTTATGAGAGAAGTTAAAGATCCCGTGGGTGCTGTTTGTTGGTGCATTGAAAGGGGAAGAAAAATTCAAACTGCCACGCAGGGTAAACATTTTGGCTCTGCACAAGGCCTTCCAGGCAAACGTGGTGGGAGCTGTTATCCCCCCCTTAAGTAAAAAAACTTCTTCCCAGAAAAACTCCCGGACGGCAAAATGTCCGGGTTTTTTTGGTGTCCGGGAGTTTTTCCGTCCGAGAATTCTTCCGTCCGACATTATTCGTTTTACAGTATTTATTTATTTTTTTTTTTTAAAAAAAAAAAAGTCCCCCCTTGTCTTGTTCGCTACATATGAGAACGAAATAAATCAAAAAAAAAAAAAGAATATCCATAAAAAATAACACTTCACCACAGAGGGGAGGGGAGAAGGCTATGTGGAGCCAGGCGCTCAATTATTTGACGCAATAAAAAGGGGGGAAGAAAAAGGAAAAAAAAAAGTCTAGATGAGGAACAAAGAATGGAAGAAGGAGAGAAAAAAAAAAAAAAAAAAGCCCTGTTCCCTCATTACCAACTCCCACGTTCCCCCTGCTCAAATTTCACCCCTTCCCTGCACCCCCTAGTTTCTTTCCAACTTCTCCCCCTTCCCATCCATTTCGGTATTGCAAGAGTCCATCTCATGCTCCTCACGTCAGAAGAAAAAAAATTCCCCGCCTTTTTTTTTTTTTTTTTTTTTTTTTTTTTGCCCTCCCCCGAAACTTCCCCTCTTCCATTCTGCCGTCTTTGTCTTTTCCTTCGGGTTCCTCCTTTTTTTTTTTTTTTTTTGCCCTCTTACGAACGAAAAAACAAAACAAAAAACAAAAAAGGAGAGGAGGGTGGGGAGGGGTGTAGTGCCCACCAAGTGAAAGGGGGAGAAAGAAAATGCTGAATTTATTCAGGGGGCAATGGCTGCCAGAGGCAAAGGTTGAGGAAATAGAAGGCATTGAGCCTGATCCAGAAACACGAGAACACAGGCAGGTTGCTGCGAAACCTTACAAAGGTATGCCAAAGATTCTTTTAAAAATAAAATAAAAAAGGATACGTGCCCACCCACGATGACATCCTAAACTACCGTGATAAGTGCGATGGGGAGTGCTTGGAGGCTTACGAGATGGGGTCTGTGCAATGGTCCCAGTGCAAAACAATTTGCGCAAAAGAGGTCATTCAGGTACTGCAGGGATCTCATTTTAAAAAAAAGCCCTCCCTCCCTCCCTCCCTCCCTCCCTCCCCTCAAATTAAAAAAAAACAGCTGACAAAGAAGGCGACTACCTTCCGGAGTACAGTGGGACCAGGGGAAACATGAAACAAGGGGAGAGGAAAAAAACGCATTGTTCCCCCCCCCCTTTTTTTTCTTTGTCACCATGACCACCTTAGGAGGGGGCGGCCCCACATGGACAAGCCGAATGGCAGCGCGAACCCCAACTGGGCCTCGCACGCGATGGGATGCCGGGTAGTGGAGTGCAGCGGGAATAGTAATGATGTGGATAAGCTCCTACAGGGCGAAGGTGGTGAGTGGTGCGGTGGCGATGCCACGGGGTACGTGGTGGTGAAGCTCGCGCCTCGGAGCGCAACACTTAAGTACATAGGCTGGGAAAGCCCGCAGGAGGCAGCCTCGCCTGCCCTAGTGGCCGTGTCATGTGGGGAGGACCTCCACACCTTGGACCGCGTCCTTCGCACAGAGGGCAAGGGTGGTGCTGGGGTACAGACGTGGCTAATCCCGAAAGGCATTGCTCCCTCGCACACCCTCGTCAGGCTGGACTTCTTGTCATCTTGCGACCCCACCCTCCCTGTCAAGCTCCGGCGACTTTTCCTGCATGAGAGCCACCCTGTCGTGGCACCCACATGTACAACCCATAGGACCCCCAAAAGGGGGCGTTCGTCCCCCGGCTCAGGGGTGCTCGACGGTCTTTCGGAAGACATCCACCGCCTCCGTGGCATACGGTCGCCTGCTGTGTCGCCGATGCCACCATACAGAGCGCAGGGTGTGGAGATGGACTCGCTGCAGGTCACGTTGAACGAGCTGCGAGGCGACGTAACCAAGGTGCTGGAGGGACAGGGCGGCCTGTCGAGATCTATCTTGCACAGGTTGGAGGAGTGCGAGAAGGATGTGGCCGGCGTGAAGGAGGAGAACAAACGGATAACAGAGCGCATGGACTACCTGGAAAGGAGGCTCGAAGGAGGTGCCAAGGATGACAGCAAGTACAGGAGCGAAGCGGGGAAGAAGAGCACCACCACCACAACAATTACTACTACCACTGCGGCTGCTGACCCCAGCCACCCCAGCCTGCACAACTCGTACCTCCTCCTTGACAGGGTCAAGCAGCTCCTCCCTCCTGAGCATGCACGGCATCACCTTTCGCATCTCTCCCACATGCAGCAAGGAGAACCCTCCTCCGCGTTCACTCACCTCGTCGCTACTCCGCCTTATGTGCCTAGCACTGTAGATTTTTGATGACAAACATACAAGAAAACCATTTAGGAAGGAGAGGAGAGGATCCCCCCCCCCCCCCCCCCCCCAGGTTTCTATGCAAACTCCTGTACGTGGTATGGGCCTGCTGCATTTTGCTTTGTTTCTCTTCCTTTACCTCTCTTCCCCCCCCCCCCCCCCCTCATTTCTGTAAAAAATGTTGTCCCCTTCAAGTCCCCTCCCCTTTTTGTTCTGTTTGTTGTTTTTTTTTTTCCCCTCTTCTCCGTCCGTTCAAACCCCTCTAGAGAATGGACACGATGCTCCTTTCTATATTAAGCGTTTGCGGGTTCCTCGCGGTGCTGTTGGCGCTGTTTGTAGTGAGGAGGATGGGGAAGACACCCAATGGGTTTGAACAGCTAGAGGAGAGGGGCCGCAGATGGACGGGAGTCGTTGAGGGCGAGGTGTACACGGACAAGGGGAACCTGTGGGAACAGAGGAAAGAGGAGTACTTGGCTTACATCGAAGCAGATCTGGACAGAACATTCCCCGAAGACGCACGGTTCGACGCAATGCGAGAACAAGGCATGCTAAAGAGGGTACTGGTGAATGTCAGCAGCATGTCGGAAAAGGGCTACGTCCAAGGTATGAATGAAGTTGCTGCAGCGGTGCTCCTACATCTTCCAGAGGCGGCTGCTGAACCATTACTATTGAAGTTGCTGCATGCGCCCAAATACTCCCTTTTGACAGTTTTGTCGATCGACCCACAAAAACTCACCAACCACTTCGACACGTTCCTGTCTAAATACCTACCTCACCTCTCGAAGCATTTCACCGCCCTGCAGATCTCGTCTGTGTACTATGTGGATTGGTTTTCAACCCTATTCCTCCACGTTGCCCCTCTCGACGAGGCACTGACCATCTTCGACGCCTTTATTAAAGATGGTTGGGTTGCTATTTACAAGGCTGCGCTCTGCATCATGACGATCCTGCAGCCACGGCTGCTCAAAAAACGAGACACCTCCTCGTGCATCCTCATCATCAGAAGCTATCGTTGGGACCCGTCTATCGGCCGTACAGACTGGAAAAAAGGGACTGCGAAAAAAGCACTAAAAATGAAGGTGAAAAACAGCGACGTCCAGTGGCAGTCTGGCAGCTTCGGCTTCGCCGCGGGATCCATGCAGAATATTAACGAAAGCCCGGAAAGCGTTTGAACCCTAACTTTTTTTTTTTAAAAAAAATGGGAAAAACAACGTACACGGTAACCAAATAACTTTTTTCCACCGTCGCCTTAAACCTCCAACTTTTTTTCCAGATGTCATAGCAAAAGAAAAGGAAAAAAGACCTTTTAAGAGAAATGGGTGACTACCCTGAAGGCTGGGACTACAACCGGGAGCACTTCGAGGAGTGATTGTGGTTGTGGCGCAGCAGTTGAGTAATGAGAGTTCTTACAAGTTGCATTTATTTTCCCCTTCTCTCTCACTTCGCTTCCTCTTTGCTGGCCTGCCTATCTGTGATTTCGTGACAACAGGGGTCATCCTTGGCATATTCACAGGCAGGGGGGCGTGGAAATTCTGCTTACAGACTTGAGTGGAAAAAAGTTATTTGGTTACCGTGTGCGTTGTTTGTCTCAAAAAAAAATTAATAAAATTATGATAAGCAAATAAAACTCGATGTTTTAACGTCAAGGTGACACGGCTCCAAGTGCATCATAAAGTGCATGGGGTGGTCAAATGACGCATTGGATCCAAATTCGCGTGTCATGTTCGTAGTTTTCTTCTTTTTTTTTTCCTCCCCACTTTTGACATTGAGGGGGGGGGGGGAGTCGACTTTCTCTTCCATTATCGCAGAGTGATTATCCCGCGAAACAACAGAATGGGTTTTTCAAAAGAAAGTTTTGAATTTGAAAAAAAAAAGAGGTGGTTTAATGGTATGGACCGTAGATTATTTCCGGGAAAAAAAAAAGCTGGACAGGGGGAAAAAATCACCAGGGGGGAGGGGGTATAAGAAATATCAAGGCTTTCAAGTACTTCGAGGTGTTTTTTTTTTTTTTTTTTTTTTTTTTAGGGGGACCAATGTTTCCAACCTCCCTGTGGTGGTTCCTGGTAATTGTGGTTTGGAGAAACACAAGCGAAAGGGAAACTCTCGTTCTAAAGCCGTACACGTGGGGAAACCTGGACGGGGGTGGAGAGCCCACCCTACGCGTGGCGCCAGTTAGCATCGCCCTCAACGGAGAGTCCCTTATCCCATTACACCGAACAAGGAGGTGGCTTCACCAGGTCAGGCAAGTAGCCTCCCCGCGGCATCGTGCCAGTGAAGCAAGCCTCCCACAACTCTCTAGTTGGTGTTTAATTGCTTCTGTGGCCCCTCTCCCTATTTCAATTTCCAAGCTTTCTTTACCTCTCCACTCTTACTTTCTACGGGACCACAGGGGACTTGGGAGGCTTCGGGGCGAAGTTTCACAAGGGTGGCCGCTGTGTCACATACTGCATGGCACCACTAAAATCGAGACAACTTTTTTCCCTTCCGGGAGGCTTTCTGAGGGTCCAGGAGCACGCCTCCCCATCTGCTGTTTTTCGGGTTCATTCTGGGCACAGTAATATTTCTCTATTTGTTCCTCTTCCGTTCTCACTGTATTTCCTCTCTTCTTTTTTTTCGTTTGTAACAAATGAGTTGTAAACAGGAAAAGCACTCAAAAAAAAAAGAGCACCATAAAGATGGGCAAGTCCGGAAGTGGAAGCAGGTCGGCCGGAGGTGGGAAGCAATCATGCGGTGGTGGTGGTGGCGGTGGGGGACGCACTAGTGGTGGTGGTGGTGCAAAGTCCTCTGGTGGAGGCCGTCCTGGTGCTGGAGCACATCGCGGCCCTGGGAATGCAGGAGGCTGGCCAAGCACCACAGGTGCTCCCAGTGGTGGGGGCAGGTCCAATAACTAACTTGAGAGATTCTCTCTTTTTAACATGAGGAGTCCCCTTCAAATTTCAATTTTTTTTTCTTCCTCTTGCTTCTTGCCCCTTCCTCTCTACTTCTTTTTTTTTAATCTCCAGTTTTTCTCGTCTGTGGCCAATCTACAAGGTTTAACCGGCGGGCACAGAACTGGCTGGGCCTGTGGAAGCTTTCCACAGGCCCACATTCAATGACAAAGCAACGGTCAAAGAACCGTTTTGCGGGCTTGTTCGTTGCCTGTCAAATTTCCCCCCCCCTTTTTTTTTAGCTCATCTATATTTTCTTGCCTTTTTTTTTTTTTTTTTTCGGTCGGGAAAGGTACTCTCCAACCTGCTGGGACGCTAGTAGGAGCCATTGAAGGGTGCCTCTCGCCTGAAGAGGTCAGCACTCGGAGGAGACGCGAGATTTGACCGAAAACTGAGAGATACCTAGTACTGACCATACCTCCTTTTTCCCTTTTTAGGGCAATGCAGCTTTCGTCTCAGGGAGCTTGCATGTTAATTTGAATTTTTCCCCTTTCAAAATCGCGCGCAAACCCCGTTTTTTTCTTTTTTTTTTCTCGTGCTTTTCCAACACGACTATGCCTCTCCTCTACCTCAATTCTTCCCCTTTTTTTTTTTCCCCCCCCTTATACCAAACCCATGCCAGGAGCGGGAAAAGAAAAAAAAAAAATGAAATCAGCGGTACTCGACGGTCCCGGTTCGGATAAAAGAAGGGGCGTGGCCATGTCACCCTTGGGGCGGGCAGTGTTGGAGTGGATCCTGTCACTACCAGGTAGACCGATTGTGAAGCAGGGCGTGGTAGAGGGGGGATTGAGTAGAAATATAGATGAGGTTCTTATAATGTGCTACTCTAAAGAAATCACAAAGGATGGGCTCCAGGCTTTCGGCGACCTCTCTGACAAGGTGTCTACTTTCTTCGAACTGCAGAAAGTGATGACAAAGCGCCTTATGACTACTGAGATCCCCAAACCCATCGATAGGAAACTAATTCTTAAAAAAAAACTCGAGACTGCAAATGCCTTGTGGAACGCTACCCACCCCACCCCTTCCCTTTCCTCATCTGCTGAGAGTGTGTCTCCTCTTAGTTCACCAGCTTCTGATGTCCTAGCACCACCCTACACAAGGAGAGTTACTTTCGAACTGCAATAAAAAAAATCATGTTTCATTCCCCCCCCCCCCCCTAAAGTTCTATTCTAATACCTACAAACAAAAAAGCTACTTTACTGTTATAAAGATTTTGCCATATTGTCTTTCCCATCACCCCCTCCCCCTTTTTTGTTTTTTTTTAAAGAGGGGGTTTGCAAAAGAAAACGTTGTTGTGTGTTTCTTTTTTCAACCCCGATTCCCCCCCCCCCCCCCTCCTCTCCAGGTTTTTACCCGGTACAAAAAAAAAAAAAAAAAAAACAGCCAGTTCCCTTCTCTTCCTCCCTCCACCTTCTTTTTTTTCTTTTTTTTGATGATAACCATTGTTAAGAGGGGAAAAAAAAAAAAAAAACCGGACTGACAAACGTCCAGTAGTGTCGTTATAAGTTTCTTCGGAGTTCGGTATTTTTGCCAGGCCAAGCGGAGGGATTTCTTGAAAGCCACCGCCCCATTTTTTTTTATTTTTTTTTTAATGGGACGCTCCATCAATTTGTGCTTACATCTCTTGGAAGGTTATTCCCTCCTTTGGCTTCCTGCCACCGCCAAAGAAACCTATGTCGGTATTAAAGAAAAATGCAGTATTTGAATTACATTAGAAGCACTTTCTAGTCTATTTTCAAGGAGGGGGGGAAAAAGAAGAAGGTTACAATGGTTTTTTTTTTCTCGAGTGTTTTTTTTTTTTTTTTCCTCTTCTTTTTGCCAACCCTTTTAGTATTCATATCTATTTGTTTTAAATAAAAAGTTATTTTTTTTATTTTATTATTATTTTTCTAATAGGGGGTTGTGATGGGGATATTACAGATTCTTCTTTTTTTTTCTCTCTTGTTACTCAAAATCAACTTGGGGAGGAGGGGAGAGGAAAATAAAAAACAAAAACAAAAAAACAAACAAAAAAAACCCCCCCCTTCACCGACTTGCAATATTTCTGAATGTTACTTTAGAAGAGAGAACACAACTTTGTCTCTCTTTTTTTCTTTTTTTCACTGTGTGCACCTATTTGACACATAATAGCCTAGGCTTGTTGCAAACTGCGGCTTTGGAACTTGTTGAAGTTTACCCCCCCCCTTTTTTATTCTTTTTTATGCAGGTCAAAAAAAATTTTTTTCCTCCCCCCTCTTCATTCAATCAAATTTTTTTGAGAGAAATTGTTTCTTCCTTCTCCCTTTTTTTTTTCTTTAGCACCTTGCACTCATGGCTACACGCAAAAGAGTTTCTTTTTTTTCGAGTAAGAAAAAAAAAAGGGGGGTAGGGTATTGAGAAGTATTCTCGTTATATTTTCTTTCATTGAAACATGCTGTATTAAAAGGTTCGTGAAGGTAGTCCTCCAGGATTCCATCTCCTCCCCACCCCTTTTTTTTCCGGCATGAAAAATCTATTTAAAAAAAAAAGAAATGCCGAGCCACTCTCCAAAGTAATTGGTGGCGCGTAATATTTTTTTTTTTTAATGAGAAAGAAAACTTTTCCGGAATACGGGTTCTCCCTTCCTTTAAACCCCCCCCCCCCCCCCCTTGATGGCGGGTGTGTGATCTTGGAGGACTCCTGTCCAGCAGTTTTGCTGGTCAAAGTGAGAAATTACTCCTCTGAGTTGCACATATACTCCCCTTCCTCTTCTCCCTATCCAGATGGCTCTTTCCAGCAAATCCAGTTTTTTTTTCTCTTTTTTCTTTCTTATTTCATTGTAGAGGGAGGGGTCGAGAAATTAACAAAAAAAAAAAAACACACCCCCTCCCCACTTTATTTTTTTTTATCCTCCCATGTCACATGGCGGCTCTTATCGAGCCAAAATATAATCCCCATCGCTGCATGGACTAGTGGTTGGTTAACTATTTTCCTTTTAAGCTGCCGAGCCAAGCGCATTCCCAAGGATTGGAAAGCGGCAACAAAGATTTGCTCTTTATATAGAGAGCAAAAAAAAAAAGCAATAGGCATGCCCAAAAAGGTGCAATGACATATTGCGGAAGGGTACCACCCCCTCCCCCTCCTGTTAGAAGAACTGAAGATGGCCTTTCGATTTCACTGTTGGGGAACGCCAATAATAATAAAAAAAAAAAAATTGCACCTACGGCGGAAGTTGGACTTTAGTCCTGCTGAAAGAGATCGTCATGGAGGTATTCTTAAGTTCCACTTCTTTGCTTACCCCCCCCCCCCTTTCCCCCCCCCTTTTTTTTTCTCCAGGAGTTGACTGCCATTATTTTTCTGCATGTCATCATTCCATTTTTTCCCCTATTCCCGTAGAAAAAAAAAAAAACAATTAAAAAAAAACATGTAGAAGAGATTTCTCTTTTTTCTTCTTCTTTTTTTTTTTTTCCCTTCTGGGAGTGTAGGATGAGGGGGGCAAAAAATAATTGGCCGCTTTTGCCCAATAAACGTTCGTGAAGAGGGTTTAAATATGCGGGCGGTCGATCAGCCCCCCACGACCCCACCCCCTTTTGTTCTTTTTTGTATACATTAAATGCGATGTGACAAGCACTCAAATTTTTATTACCATTTTTTTTTTTTTTTTTTCATTTGCAGCACTCCTGCTTTTCGTTACCCTCTCCTTTTCTCTTTAGCGTGTTTTGCCTTCATCTCCTCTTATGTTTGAAGTCCGATCTTGATCAGGGTTCCTTGCGATATATATTTTTTTCTTTTCTTTTCTTTTCTTTTCTTTTCTTTTCTTTTCTTTTCTTTTCTTTTCTTTTCTTTTCTTTTCTTTTCTTTTCTTTTCTTTTCTTTTCTTTTCTTTTCTTTTCTTTTCTTTTCTTTTCTTTTCTTTTCTTTTCTTTTCTTTTCTTTTCTTTTCTTTTCTTTTCTTTTCTTTTCTTTTCTTTTCTTTTCTTTTCTTTTCTTTTCTTTTCTTTTCTTTTCTTTTCTTTTCTTTTCTTTTCTTTTCTTTTCTTTTCTTTTCTTTTCTTTTCTTTTCTTTTCTTTTCTTTTCTTTTCTTTTCTTTTCTTTTCTTTTCTTTTCTTTTCTTTTCTTTTCTTTTCTTTTCTTTTCTTTTCTTTTCTTTTCTTTTCTTTTCTTTTCTTTTCTTTTCTTTTCTTTTTTAAATAGCATTCACGCAGATGTCTTGTTTGGTGGACGAAAGCGCGAAAAATAGAGCGAGGACCCGGCAGGCCTTCTTCTTCTTCTTCTCCTTTCTAGGAATCTCCTTGTTCCAACCTCCCTTTTTTAGTTTTTTATTTATTTTATCTTATTTTATTTTATTTTATTTTATTTTATTTTATTTTATTTTATTTTATTTTATTTTATTTTATTTTATTTTATTTTATTTTATTTTATTTTATTTTATTTTATTTTATTTTATTTTATTTTATTTTATTTTATTTTATTTTATTTTATTTTATTTTATTTTATTTTATTTTATTTTATTTTATTGTTCATTCTATCCGAAGCTGCGGCCTTCTCTCCTCCCTTGACTCCCCTGCTCTCCTCAAATTGTCCCCGTCAAGAGGTTCGCGGTTGCTAGAACGGTTCTTTGAACGAAACAACTGAAAGAAAAAAGAAAAAGAAAAAAAAAAGAAAAAAAAAGGTTTAAGACTTCGCTATGGAACAGAATTGTCTAAATTGTCATGATGCTATGCTCGTAGTCTCCTCCGGGTCAGGAGGCAGAAAACCTTGGGTGACGGGGGTGGTGGTTCAAATTAAAAGAACAAAAGTTTCTATTTTTTTCTCTCTCTATATTTCGGTTCTTCTTCTCTCTCTCCCCCTCCCCCCTCTTTTCCTTCTCGTGTTTTTTTTTTTTTTTTCTTGAAACCTTTTCGCACCTGCTCTTACCCACAGGGGCAAGCGATGTAAAAAAAGGAAACAAAAAAAAAAAGAAATCTAAAAAAAAAAAGAAAGGAAAAAGATTTTTTTTCGTTATTTTTTCGGGAAAAAAAAAGAATAAATGGATGAAGAGGAAAGGATAGAGAGGGATACTTGAATGCAAGGCGTGTAATGGGGGAAAATGGAGTAGAGCAACAAAAAAGAATTTCTTTTTATAACTTCTCTTCGTCTCTCCCCTCCCCGCCCCATCAAGCTGTGTAGCGTGCCAGTCTCCCAATTGGGGGAGACGGCCCGGTTTTTGTCCAAAACAAAAAACATAAAACCAAGGAGTAAGGTGCAATGCCATACTCTCGTTCCGTGTTTTTTGTTCCTCTTCTTTCTTCGTTTTCTTTTTTTTTTTCTTTTTCCCTCACTCCTCCCATTTCACCTCTAGGTTGGGGGCACCATGCTGCAAGTCGACAGCCCAGTGACGCCCAAGGCTCAGAGCCAAGCGCGGGCATCGTGGTACAGTGCAAAGGACAAGAGCCTCCTGCTACGGAAGGCAGCAGACGAGAGCAAAGGAGAGATAGAAGGCTTGCAAGAGAACGTAAGTACCCTACAAGGCGCCATCGCAGGCCACGCCAATGCCCTGAACATGTACAAACAACAGATACGGAGGAAGGAGGACGAAAACCGAACCCTCTCTCAAGAACTGAAGGTGCTGCAAGCCGACATGGAGCAAACCACAGAGCGCAACAGGGCACTCGAGCTGGCATTGCGCATGGCGGAGGACGCAAAGCGGAAGGCCCTCTCTGCAGCCTCGGAAATGGAGCAGGAAACCTTCCTGAAAAACGCACGTTCCAAAGACCAAACCATGCGCCTAGACAATCTGGACTATGAGCTCACCGCTGCGAACCAGAAGATCAATGCTTACGAAACGGAGCTTGCTGAGCTGCGCAGGCGGCTCATCACAGCAGACTCGCAAAACGAGGCGCTTACCGCACGCGCTGACTCAGCTACCCTCCAGCTGCGCAACGTGGAGCACGAGCTGCAAGACTTCCAACACGCCACTTCTGCCACAGAAAGGCGGTGCCAAGACGAACAGCGCCAGAGATCCGAACTGGAGGCCATGATCAAGAGGCTGGAGGGAACCAACGAGCAACTAAACGAAAAGCGTGCAGCACATGAGACCTCCTTCGCAGAGCTGCAGAGGGAGGTGGCCATGTTGCCGGCTGTGAAGTCGCAGCTTGCGGACACGCAGAGGAAGCTTGCAGCCGCATTGGAGTCCAGAAATGGAGCGTCCCTGAACCTTATGAAGTCCGAAGAGGCGCTTGCGGAGGCTCTCACAGACTCGTCGCTGGTCGAGCGGCTGCGTGGCGAGCTCAACGCATCCACCAACAGGATCGCCGCCATGAGCACACAGCTGCTGGAGGCGGACGCCTCGCGTGCTGAATCGGAAGCCATCATCATGAACCTGCGGCACGAGCTGGACGTCGTGCAAGCAACAGCACAGCAGTCCTCGAAGGAAGTAAGGAACTTAGAGGCGGAGCTGCATAACGTGACGCTGGAAGTGTCGCGAAGCGGTGGTGGGGACCAGGGTGAGCTCGAGGTGCTGCGGGAGTCGTTGCAGGAAAGCAGGACAGAGTGCGAGGAGCTGGCAGCAGGTGTCGAGAAGCTCCACTCGATGGCGGAACAAGAAAAGTCACGAAGACTCCAAGTCGAAGCGTACCACCACGAGATGCATAAGCTAGGGACCATGCCGGGCCACACCATGGACATCATAACGCTGGCGGAGGAGAGAGACATGCTCATGGACCAGCTTACCCAAGTGGTCAGTTCATTGGACATGATATGGAACGAGCTAGCACCCTTCGTATGCTTCATATGCAGTTCTTAATCCACACTACAGGCGTTCTCTGGAGCCATCAACAGCACGCCACTGGACGGGCAGCTGGCGGAGCTTGCTGTAGTTGGCGCGAGGATGTTCAAGGTATGAGAAAACAACAAGTGCTAAACTTTTTTTTTCTTCTCAGGCATCACAACGAACTGGCGCAAGGCTGCGTGAGGTGGTGACGCAGTACATCAGCGTCCTCAACCCAGGTGCGAGGAGGAACGCTGAAGCTGCGATGGAGGCAGAGACCACAGACGACACGGACGACCTAGAGGTCTCCCTCCAACTGCTCAGCCTCATCCTCGAAAAACTCGTTGCTGACATCAGCAATGCGAAAAACATAATCGAAGAGCAGAACATCTACCTCACATCGCACGCACGCGTCACACCTGTCATCTAGGCGGTGCCGCACCCTGTGCTCTATGTACCTTCATGTTATTTGTTGTTTAGAACGAAGATACGAACGATTATGAACTACAAATGTACCTTTTTTTTTGTTTTGTTCACACTGCCCCTCCCTGCCACCCCCATGTTCCCCGTTATTCTTGTATAGTATTTGCTTGTTTATTCTACCGTCACTCTTCCGTAGTTTCCACTTACTACAAAAGATGAAGCGCTTGGGACTTCCGATGCTGCTGGCAGCGGCAGCAGTGGTGCGGGTTGAGGGACACGGCTACGTGATGAGCCCGCCTTCTCGGAACTACGCGTGCAAGCTGAAGACAAACAGCGGGTGCGGAGGGGTGCAGTACGAGCCGCAGAGTGTGGAGGGACCGGACCGGTACCCTGCGAGCGGTCCTCCGGACGGGCAGCTGGCGGCGGCGGGGAGCGCGACCTGGGCCCCTCTGAACGAGCAGTCTTCGAGCAGGTGGGCGAAGACAGCAGCGAGCGGGGGCAGGACCGACTTTACCTGGCAGTTCACGGCGAACCACGTGACCCTGGACTGGAGGTACTACATCACGAAGGATGGGTGGAACCAGAACGCTCCCCTCGGGAGGGGCAGCTTCGAGGATGCTCCCTTCTGCTCCGCGGCGGGCGGGATGGTGAAGCCCCCGATGGTGACGACCCACTCCTGCACCCTCCCCTCCAAGTCGGGCTACCACGTTGTCCTCGCCATCTGGGATGTCGGTGACACCGCCGCAAGCTTCTACAACGCTGTTGACTTGGACTTCAGTGGAGGTGGTGGTGGTGGTGGCGGTGGGAACCCTGTTCCTCCTGTTCCTGTTCCCCCTGTTCCCACCCCTCCCACTCCTCCTGTTCCTGTCCCACCTGTTCCTGTTCCCCCCGTTCCCGTTCCCCCTGTCCCTGTTCCCCCCACCACAGGGTGCTCGAGGACGATTCCCATGTGGGGGGCTTGCACGAGCGCGATGCACTGCTGCACGCAAGGGGCGGTGTGCGATAGGCAGAGCCAGTGGTATTCCCAGTGCATCCCTGCAGCGGGGAACACACCACCTGTCCCCACCCCTCCCACTCCTCCTGTTCCTGTTCCACCTGTCCCCGTTCCTGTTCCCCCTCCTTCCTCTGGTTGCCGCACGGCGATCCCGGAGTGGGGAAGCTGCCTTCACGCCCCCACTTGCTGCTCCGGCGGGGCCTCTTGCTACAAGCAGAGCCAGTGGTACGCCCAGTGCCTCACCGGCGGAAACCACCTGGGCTACAAGATTGGCTGAAGCAGCAACAACAACAACAAGAAGAAGATCGGCTGAAGCTGGTACTACATTACATGTGTGACGCGTATCATGTCTTTTGTTCAAGCAATCTGTTTTATAAGAAAAATAAATGTTCTCGCCCACTTATGAGGCGAGTGTCCCTTCTATTTCTATTATTCGTAGCCCGACACGACATGTCCGGTTACACTCCACACACTTCCTCTCTCGGTTTGTTTTCAATTTGAACTCTTTTCCTTTTTATCCTCGGTGACTATCCACTTTGGAAACTCTTAATATTATTTGTTTTTGCGAGCTTGTAATAGTCATTGTAGAGATGCATGCTGTGGGGGCGGGGACGGCCTCCGAGCAGTGGAATGCGTTAGGGCCGTGGATGTACAGCCGGGTGGCGGTGTCACAGATGGATGGGATGAGCCCCATGGTTGGATGGGGGGAGGGGAAATTGCTCACAGTAACAAATGGGTGGCCAAAGGGTGCGGAATCCTCTGCTGTGTGTTTGTCAACGACGGACTACCCGAAGAGGGACCAGAGCGTCAAGGAGTTCGAGGAACACGGGAAGCTGGAGTTTGTGAGCAAGGTAGCCTTCACATCGCCAATGCTGAACGCAAAGTATCTACAGAAGGGCGAGTCTGCAGGCCTTTGCGCCGTGAAACTGACGGATCATGTCGCCGTCGCTGACTTCGAGAAGCAGCAGCCCCTGCAGAACACCGTACCACTGGAATCGAAGCGCCCCAAGCAGGTGGGGCTGAAATCACCGTCGCTGGCGTGTCAGCACGACGGGACGAACATCGCGTTCTCCGACTTCAATGAAGGGAGCAAAGCGGTGACGGTGTGGGACTGCGCGGGGAACAAGAAACAAAAGATCCAACCTGCCGACGGAAAGGTGGAGGACGTGGTGTTCGGTGTGAAGGAGCGCAACACGCTGTACTGCGTGACAGACAACGGGTACATGGTCGCATGCGACCTACGGGGTGGGAAGAAAGAGTACATCGCACCCATGTCCATGCCCATGAAGACGGTATCCGTGAGCGGTGAGTCAGAGCATGTGGTGGTGGCGGGTGGGCGTGACGGGGTGCTGGTGTGGGACACACGCTGCACGAAGTCCCCCATTGTGCACTTCGACCACGGTACCCCTGTCACAAAGGTTGTTGCGTCCCCCCACGACCCTGCAGTGCTTGCGTCTTGCACAACTGATGGTCGGGTGTGGGTGTGGGATATCTCGCTCTCAGCCATGCAGGTCAGTACACCACCCTCAGAGCTGCTCTTTATCCACGCAGGGCATCCCCCTGCCACCGTGACAGGCATCACGTGGGCCCCACATGCCATGCATCCACATACACTGTGCACTACAGACACGGCAGGCATGTTGCATATGTTCACACCTGCTGTTCTAGCAGCGGAAGATGAAGAAATAGCCGATAGACAAGAAGTGAGAGGTAGGGAGGCGAAGTGACACCAGATCAGAAAAGATGAAAAGAACACATAAAAACAGAGACATGTTAGCGGAGGGGGGGGGGGGGGGGGGCTATTCGGAGCACTTCCCCCGCACAACTTTTTTTATCGAAATATTTATTTGTTGTGTTGAAAATCACATGGGAGGAAAAAAAAGTTTTTTTTTTTAATCGTCTGTCACAGCCACTCCTCCCGACTTAAATCAAACAAAAAAAAAAATATGATGCGCACTCTTGCAATGCTCTGTGTGGTGGCTGTGGCACAGGCTTCGTTCCTTGACAAGATCATCCACAAGCACCATGGGGATGATGACCACGCTGAGTTGTCTGTGTGCAACCATGACAAGGATATTTTCAAGGTGGACGCAAAGAGGGCGCTGACGGTGACCCCCTACCCGCCAAGGACGGGGCACCCCTTCACAGTGAAACTTGATGGGTACGTGGCGAAGGAACTTCGCGCAGTTAAGATGTCGGTGAACGTGCACTTCGGCTTCGTCCCGCTTACGACTGTGGATGTTGATCTCTGTGGTAAGATTCACTGCCCCATCCCCCAGGGTCCTTTCACCATGACCAAAACTGTGACACTCCCCGGAGCCGCCCCCTCAGGCCACTACACCATCTCAGTCAAGGGCCACAACGAAGCTAACGAAGAGGTTATCTGTGGCACCATCAAGGTGCACATCAAGTAAGTATCCTTGGCACCACGATCTCCTTTTCTGGGGGGACTTAGAATATTGTGAAATATCTTGTTCTTCCCCCCCCCCCCCCATTGTTTCATTTCCCCCATCTGTCATGTTTCTTTCCATTTTTCTTTTTTTTCACTTTTCCTTTGAAATAAAATCCCCCCCCCATCCATTAATTTCTTTTTCCTGAGGCAGTTAAAAAAAAAGTGGGGTAATATAAGTAAGGTAGACAACGGAATGGGTATTATAAAAAAAAAACTTTTTTCATTTTACCTTACTACAGTAAGACGAAGAAAAGGCAATTTAGCAACAAAATAAATTGAAGTATTTCACACACACCCCCCCCCCCCCCCCCCCGAAAGGGAAAAAATATAGAAAGAAACAGGAGGGCCTCCAGGATGGACGGCTTGCACTAAGTAGCCGCGATAGAAAGAAAGAAAAGAAGGGAGGAAGAATAAAAAAAGAATTCTGCCATTTCCCTTCAACCACACCCTTCTTAATTTATCGCCCCCCCCCCAAAAAAAATGAACAGTTGGAAGTAGCTGAAGAAAGTCACACACCACACCCCCTTCCCTGTTTCAAATTTTTTAAAAGTTTCACCTCTCACATACCTCCCATTTTCCATATTTTTAAAAAAAAAACCCCCCCTTTTTTTTCTTTTCTCTTTTCGTCCACACTGCTTTGTCTCCTATTATTATTCCCCTTACCCCCCCCCAAAAAAAGGAAATTTGAAGAAAAAATATTTATTTTCGTTTATTTTCATCATTCTCAAAATTGCATAACAGGATTTAAAAAAAAAAAAAAGGAATCCAAAAATGCTGATACAGCACTGCAACCTCTGTGGGATGGAATTAGAAGCGCAGCCACACAAATGCGGGCAGTGCAGCGGTAACATGTGCAGAAAGTGTCACGAGAAAGTTGGCAGTGCAGATGAAGTGTGGGAAAGGTTAAGAAAGGCCGAAGACGAGCTGGAAAAAGAGAGGGGGGTGGTGGCGGAGGTGAAGGTCGCACACAACGCGAAAACAGCAATTCTGATGAGGCAGTTGGAAGAGAACCTTAGGTTGCTGCAAGAGAATACAGAGATGCTCAGCAAGGCTCAGGACACCTCCTCAACACCAGTGAAACTTAGCGAGCGAGAAACAATCATCCCTGACTCAGACCAGGGCTCCACTTTACGCAAGAATGCTTTTGAGAAGGGAGATCACCACCAGTCCAGGTGTACCCTCTGTGCCACAAAGTACACATTACTGAAGCGCGAGCACCACTGCAGGTCTTGTTACCTGTCCATTTGTGGAGACTGTTCAGGCATCAAGGCTAAGGACAAGCGTTATTGTGACTTCTGTCTCGTGTCCCGTGCTTTAGTCTCTCCCTGCTGGGGTACGGTTCTCCCTGCGAACCCACCTAGCCTGATTGACCGCTTGCACTCAGTCGCCACGAGCATTAAGGAGACACATGTGAAGCAAGACAGCCATGCCGGTTGAATCAGGTGGGGGTGATTTTTTTTTTTCTTCTTCCTCCCCGCCACAAAAAAAAAGAAGGATGTTTGAGCGAATACCAACGTCCCTTCCCCCCCCCCCCCCCCCCCCACACTCTTTCCGTAGTTACTGCGCATTGTTTATCCCCCCTCCCCGCCTTTCCCCTCCTCTTTGATTGGAATGCCAGTTTCAAAAAAAAAAAAGAAGAAGAACCGAAAAGGAAGCTGGGGGAAAAAAAGGGGTGTTAAGTTAATGTGTCAAAGGGACCATTAAGAAGCAGTTGGCTGATTTTATACAAAAGTGTAAAAAAAAAAAAAAAAGAGAGAGAAAAAAAAAACACTGACTTCCCGGAAAACAAAAATCCTTTTCTTCTTCTTTTCTTTGTTTCCTTCTCCGTGCGTGTAAGCTAGGAGAATAATAGCTAGGAGGTAAGAGCTATTTTATTAGTTTTTGTTTTGCACTGTTTTGGGAAACGTTTCCGTATCCGTTTCCTTATTTTCAGATACTTAAGGACACAGCCCCTCAAAAAAAATAAGGAAAAGTCCTTATTTTCAAAAGAAAAGCTTGGAAACGTGTTTCCTTGCCAGCATAGCCCTGGGAGGAGGGGGGGATATTGTATTGTGTTTCATCCCCTTTCATTGGGGTTTTTTTTTTTTAGTGCCGTACTCTAAAAAGTGCCAAGAGTGGTAAATGCAACAGGCTTGTGTAGAACTTCAATCACTCTTTTTTTTTTTTGGTCTGAGCTAGAAGAGCAGAGTAAATACGAACTCCCGAATTCACAAACCACCTGTTTCTTTCTTTTTTTTGTTGGGAGAGTTGCCTGCACCAATACTCGTCTATTGTCTGCTTTCTTCTGAGAGGATGGCTTTTCTTGCTCTTTTCTTTTGTTCACTTTCCTCCCGATACCAGTACCTTCCAGATTCAACTCTCAAAAAAAAAAAAAAAAAAAAGAAATAACAATGAGGACGATGATGATGCTCGGCCTGGTGGCCGCTGTTGCTGCGGACGGGACGTACAAGATCAACCAGTGGGTGTCTCCCTTCGGGGACGAGGACCAGTGCGCGAAGATCCCGTTCACGGACGGGTGCGACTGCGACACGGAGATCAGGGGAGGGGCGATCCACATCGAGGGCGGGTACGAGAAGGGGAAGGACTTCCTGCAGTGCACCGGGTGCAACGCGAAGGACATCGTCACCGAGTTCGACGGGGAGAAGGGGATCCTGTACCTCACGGGGAAGGCGACGATCGCAACCTACGGTGCGGCCCTCGCGAACGTGGAGTTCAAGACAACCTCGTCGAGCGCGAAGATGCGCGAGCTCATCATGAACTACGGGCACGGACTCTTCAGCAGGAAGAACCACCACTTCTACGACTACGTGAAGGGGAAGCACTCGTGGATCGACGCGCAGGCGAAGTGCGCAGACGAGTCGAACGACATCCTGGGCCTCGTGGGGTACCTCATGACCATCTCGTCGCAGGGGGAGCAGGACATCGCGAAGTCGAAGCTCACCGGAAGGGGTTGGATGGGAGCCTCGGATGCCGGGACAGAAGGGACGTGGCGCTGGATGACGGGTCCCGAGGGGTGCCCAGGGGCCAACGGGTACGACACGTCGAAGACAGGGGCATCGAGGTCCGCGTGCAAGATGGAGCCGATCACACACACCTTCGACGGGTGCGGGGGCAGCGAGTGCAACGGGGGCACCCTCATCGGGCACCAGAACGGAGGGTTCACACCCGCCGCGAACTCCTACACGAACTGGGCCCCGGGCGAGCCGAATGAGTACCGCCACGACTGCCCGGGGCTGTGCACGACCGCCGGAGAGGACTACGGGCACTTCTACGCGGACGGGAACTGGAACGACTACCCGATCGTGCACACGATGGACGGGTTCATGTGCGAGTGGGGTGGTGTCGGGAACCTGTGCATGCCGTACAACTACATGTCGAAGTCCATCCTCTTGTACGACACGTGCCCCCCCAGTGCGGAGGTTGAGGCCTACCTGGTCCCGAAGTCGGGGATCGTGTCGAAGATCGACGGTGTCGCCATCACCGAGGGGATGATGGGGTGGACCGTGGACGAGGCGACGGTGCGCCTCACGCAGATCCCGCAGGTCTACAAGCAGGCTGGGGCAAAGGTGTTCCTCCCGGACCAGAACGAGCCCGTCCCCGAGGGGACCTCCTTCCGACTGAAGTGCCCGTTCAACTGCGAGGGTGCCCCCTGCGACTTCTACGTGACAACCTACCACTGCCCCCCTTGCAGCAGGGAGACCAACGGGAAGCTCACGGGGCTCCTCCCCGCGGACGGCTGGGTCGCCGGGAGCTGCGCTCCGAGGTTCTCCTTCGTCGCCGAGAACTACCACATGGTCGCCTTCCACAAGCAGCTCGCGTCAGGCGAGACCTACGACCTCCCCACCATCGAGGGGGAGCTCGTCCACGTAGCCATCTGGGGCTCCAACAACGCAGTCGCCTGTGAGGAGCAGAACCGCGAGGACACCTGCGTCGCCTCCAACACCTGCGCCTGGATCGACGACAAGTGCATCAGCGACTGGTGCCCCCGCATCAGGCACACCCCGACTGGTAGCAAGCCGAACCAATGCATCGGTAACTGCGCCCCCACGAAGTTCAACTAGTGACGAGGGGAGGGTTGGGTGGAAAATAGTTCGAAATAAAGATAATTCTCGTGTGTGTGTTGTGGAGGCCACGATAAGAAAACACCCAAAACAACCTTTTCTTCATTCAACGAAAAAGGCGTAGCGGCAACATTTCCTCTCTCTCTCTCTCTTGGTCGAAACTGCTGCTTGCGATGGAAAGGCTATGTGTTTTCTTCTTCTTCTTTCTTTCTTTCTTTGACACCACCGTCCAGCAACATTTAATTCTGAAGGGGGAAAAGAAGGGGAAAAAAAAAAAAAAAAAAAAAAAAAAAGAAACACCCCAGTTTTTCTTCTTTCTTTTACTCAAATTAAAAAGCTGCCTTTAATTTCTTGCAGCACCAACCTGTAATGATCTTATGATATTCCTTTCCCCGCAGAAGTATTGGTGTTAAATGGCTAGACGGACATGCGGGTCATACAGCTCACTTTCAAGGGCATATGGTCCTCAAGTGGGGGGGCTTACCTTTGAATATCGCCTTCTTCTTTTTTCTTGATTTCGTTCTCCTTCTCCACGTGCGAAGAGCTTTATTTATTGATTCGATTTACAAGAAAAAAGAAGAAGAAGAAGAGAAAAAAAAAAAAAAAAAAAAAAAAAAAAAAAGAGGAGGAATCGAATATAGTGTAAACCAACCTTTGCTGCCTGCTTCTATCTATTTTTTTTTTTTCCCCGGAAAACATAACAGAAGGTTCGGGCTCGAGGTTGGTCTCCACTCCACTCCATTTCTCCTCCTCTCCCCCTCCCCAAAAACCGACCACTTATCTTTTTCCTTTATTTTTTTTTTTTCTCAGTAGCACTGAAATTTTATCGAGCTTTCTCTCGCTTGCTCTCCAGCCGCCGCTGTCCTCAAGGCAATCCAACCTAATGTCGTGGGAAACTCGAGGCGGGCTGGGGCCTCCAGAACAACGAGAAACGAGAGCTAAAACAGATTTAATTAATTGGGTCCTGTGTGTTTTATTATTATTATTTTTTTTTTTTTGTTTTTTTTAGCATGATTTAATGGCATTCTTCACATTGAATGTTCTTAACAGAATCATTTCTTTTTTTTTTTGTTTTTTTTTTTTTTTTTGTTTTTTTGATGGGTTGATTGTCGTCAGGCGATTCTGTCACATACTTCAGATTCCCTTCAAAGACACCTTTTCTTTTTTATGACAAATACATAACACTGCGGTACAGATAACGTAGTATTGGAAACAAAAACAAAAACAAAAAAAAAAAAAAAAAAAAAAAAAAAAAAAAAAACAAGAAAACCCACAACCCCCCAGCAACAGGTAAAAAGCAATAGAATAATGAAGAATTTTAAAAAGGGAGGATCATATTGGTGTTCCCTTTAATAATATTTATATCTCACCTTTTTAAATCCTGTTTATTTTGCGTTTAACGATGAGAATTTTTTCTTCATCTCTTCATTTCTCCCTCTCTCTCCCTCCGACATTACCTTTTCTTTTCTTCCTTTTGTCAAGTTTTTTTCATTATTCCTTTCTTTTTTTTATCGCAAGCTCAGCTTCGGTCCAGCAGGAGATGGTTGCTTTTTTTTTTTTTTTTTTTTTTTTTTTTTTTGTTTAGAATTTGAGTCAAATATACTTTTTCTATTCATTCGAGAAGTGATTAGAATTTCTTTTGTCTCCAATCGATTTACAGTAGTACATTAGTCTGTAAAAAAAAAAGGAAAAAAAAAAGACGATGGAAACAAAAAACAAAAAACAAAAAAAAAAAAAAAAAAAAAAAAACTCATTCAAATACACAATAAGAACCAAGAGTAAGGTGACGAACAGCAACTGCTGGGGGGGTGAAGGCCAGCTTTTCGTCAAAATCACTCACAACCGCTCCGCGCGAAGAGCATGCTTTGTTTTAAAAAAAAAAAAATAATAATAATAACAAAAAAATAATAATAAAAAAACAACGGTGTCTCTTCTCTTTGGGGAAGGGTCCCTTTCACTTTATTTATTTTTGTTTTTTTGTTTTTTTTTTTTTTTTTTTTTTTTTTTCAACCACCTTCACCTCGACACTATATTCTCTCCTACAGGCCATTTTTTTTTTCTTTTTCTCAAAAAAAAAAAAAAAAAGAAATAACAATGAGGACGATGATGATGCTCGGCCTGGTGGCCGCTGTTGCTGCGGACGGGACGTACAAGATCAACCAGTGGGTGTCTCCCTTCGGGGACGAGGACCAGTGCGCGAAGATCCCGTTCACGGACGGGTGCGACTGCGACACGGAGATCAGGGGAGGGGCGATCCACATCGAGGGCGGGTACGAGAAGGGGAAGGACTTCCTGCAGTGCACCGGGTGCAACGCGAAGGACATCGTCACCGAGTTCGACGGGGAGAAGGGGATCCTGTACCTCACGGGGAAGGCGACGATCGCAACCTACGGTGCGGCCCTCGCGAACGTGGAGTTCAAGACAACCTCGTCGAGCGCGAAGATGCGCGAGCTCATCATGAACTACGGGCACGGACTCTTCAGCAGGAAGAACCACCACTTCTACGACTACGTGAAGGGGAAGCACTCGTGGATCGACGCGCAGGCGAAGTGCGCAGACGAGTCGAACGACATCCTGGGCCTCGTGGGGTACCTCATGACCATCTCGTCGCAGGGGGAGCAGGACATCGCGAAGTCGAAGCTCACCGGAAGGGGTTGGATGGGAGCCTCGGATGCCGGGACAGAAGGGACGTGGCGCTGGATGACGGGTCCCGAGGGGTGCCCAGGGGCCAACGGGTACGACACGTCGAAGACAGGGGCATCGAGGTCCGCGTGCAAGATGGAGCCGATCACACACACCTTCGACGGGTGCGGGGGCAGCGAGTGCAACGGGGGCACCCTCATCGGGCACCAGAACGGAGGGTTCACACCCGCCGCGAACTCCTACACGAACTGGGCCCCGGGCGAGCCGAATGAGTACCGCCACGACTGCCCGGGGCTGTGCACGACCGCCGGAGAGGACTACGGGCACTTCTACGCGGACGGGAACTGGAACGACTACCCGATCGTGCACACGATGGACGGGTTCATGTGCGAGTGGGGTGGTGTCGGGAACCTGTGCATGCCGTACAACTACATGTCGAAGTCCATCCTCTTGTACGACACGTGCCCCCCCAGTGCGGAGGTTGAGGCCTACCTGGTCCCGAAGTCGGGGATCGTGTCGAAGATCGACGGTGTCGCCATCACCGAGGGGATGATGGGGTGGACCGTGGACGAGGCGACGGTGCGCCTCACGCAGATCCCGCAGGTCTACAAGCAGGCTGGGGCAAAGGTGTTCCTCCCGGACCAGAACGAGCCCGTCCCCGAGGGGACCTCCTTCCGACTGAAGTGCCCGTTCAACTGCGAGGGTGCCCCCTGCGACTTCTACGTGACAACCTACCACTGCCCCCCTTGCAGCAGGGAGACCAACGGGAAGCTCACGGGGCTCCTCCCCGCGGACGGCTGGGTCGCCGGGAGCTGCGCTCCGAGGTTCTCCTTCGTCGCCGAGAACTACCACATGGTCGCCTTCCACAAGCAGCTCGCGTCAGGCGAGACCTACGACCTCCCCACCATCGAGGGGGAGCTCGTCCACGTAGCCATCTGGGGCTCCAACAACGCAGTCGCCTGTGAGGAGCAGAACCGCGAGGACACCTGCGTCGCCTCCAACACCTGCGCCTGGATCGACGACAAGTGCATCAGCGACTGGTGCCCCCGCATCAGGCACACCCCGACTGGTAGCAAGCCGAACCAATGCATCGGTAACTGCGCCCCCACGAAGTTCAACTAGTGACGAGGGGAGGGTTGGGTGGAAAATAGTTCGAAATAAAGATAATTCTCGTGTGTGTGTTGTGGAGGCCACGATAAGAAAACACCCAAAACAACCTTTTCTTCATTCAACGAAAAAGGCGTAGCGGCAACATTTCCTCTCTCTCTCTCTCTTGGTCGAAACTGCTGCTTGCGATGGAAAGGCTATGTGTTTTCTTCTTCTTCTTTCTTTCTTTCTTTGACACCACCGTCCAGCAACATTTAATTCTGAAGGGGGAAAAGAAGGGGAAAAAAAAAAAAAAAAAAAAAAAAAAGAAACACCCCAGTTTTTCTTCTTTCTTTTACTCAAATTAAAAAGCTGCCTTTAATTTCTTGCAGCACCAACCTGTAATGATCTTATGATATTCCTTTCCCCGCAGAAGTATTGGTGTTAAATGGCTAGACGGACATGCGGGTCATACAGCTCACTTTCAAGGGCATATGGTCCTCAAGTGGGGGGGCTTACCTTTGAATATCGCCTTCTTCTTTTTTCTTGATTTCGTTCTCCTTCTCCACGTGCGAAGAGCTTTATTTATTGATTCGATTTACAAGAAAAAAGAAGAAGAAGAAGAGAAAAAAAAAAAAAAAAAAAAAAAAAAAAAAGAGGAGGAATCGAATATAGTGTAAACCAACCTTTGCTGCCTGCTTCTATCTATTTTTTTTTTTTCCCCGGAAAACATAACAGAAGGTTCGGGCTCGAGGTTGGTCTCCACTCCACTCCATTTCTCCTCCTCTCCCCCTCCCCAAAAACCGACCACTTATCTTTTTCCTTTATTTTTTTTTTTTCTCAGTAGCACTGAAATTTTATCGAGCTTTCTCTCGCTTGCTCTCCAGCCGCCGCTGTCCTCAAGGCAATCCAACCTAATGTCGTGGGAAACTCGAGGCGGGCTGGGGCCTCCAGAACAACGAGAAACGAGAGCTAAAACAGATTTAATTAATTGGGTCCTGTGTGTTTTATTATTATTATTTTTTTTTTTTTGTTTTTTTTAGCATGATTTAATGGCATTCTTCACATTGAATGTTCTTAACAGAATCATTTCTTTTTTTTTTTGTTTTTTTTTTTTTTTTTGTTTTTTTGATGGGTTGATTGTCGTCAGGCGATTCTGTCACATACTTCAGATTCCCTTCAAAGACACCTTTTCTTTTTTATGACAAATACATAACACTGCGGTACAGATAACGTAGTATTGGAAACAAAAACAAAAACAAAAAAAAAAAAAAAAAAAAAAAAAAAAAAAAAAACAAGAAAACCCACAACCCCCCAGCAACAGGTAAAAAGCAATAGAATAATGAAGAATTTTAAAAAGGGAGGATCATATTGGTGTTCCCTTTAATAATATTTATATCTCACCTTTTTAAATCCTGTTTATTTTGCGTTTAACGATGAGAATTTTTTCTTCATCTCTTCATTTCTCCCTCTCTCTCCCTCCGACATTACCTTTTCTTTTCTTCCTTTTGTCAAGTTTTTTTCATTATTCCTTTCTTTTTTTTATCGCAAGCTCAGCTTCGGTCCAGCAGGAGATGGTTGCTTTTTTTTTTTTTTTTTTTTTTTTTTTTTTTGTTTAGAATTTGAGTCAAATATACTTTTTCTATTCATTCGAGAAGTGATTAGAATTTCTTTTGTCTCCAATCGATTTACAGTAGTACATTAGTCTGTAAAAAAAAAAGGAAAAAAAAAAGACGATGGAAACAAAAAACAAAAAACAAAAAAAAAAAAAAAAAAAAAAAAACTCATTCAAATACACAATAAGAACCAAGAGTAAGGTGACGAACAGCAACTGCTGGGGGGGTGAAGGCCAGCTTTTCGTCAAAATCACTCACAACCGCTCCGCGCGAAGAGCATGCTTTGTTTTAAAAAAAAAAAAATAATAATAATAACAAAAAAATAATAATAAAAAAACAACGGTGTCTCTTCTCTTTGGGGAAGGGTCCCTTTCACTTTATTTATTTTTGTTTTTTTGTTTTTTTTTTTTTTTTTTTTTTTTTTTCAACCACCTTCACCTCGACACTATATTCTCTCCTACAGGCCATTTTTTTTTTCTTTTTCTCAAAAAAAAAAAAAAAAAGAAATAACAATGAGGACGATGATGATGCTCGGCCTGGTGGCCGCTGTTGCTGCGGACGGGACGTACAAGATCAACCAGTGGGTGTCTCCCTTCGGGGACGAGGACCAGTGCGCGAAGATCCCGTTCACGGACGGGTGCGACTGCGACACGGAGATCAGGGGAGGGGCGATCCACATCGAGGGCGGGTACGAGAAGGGGAAGGACTTCCTGCAGTGCACCGGGTGCAACGCGAAGGACATCGTCACCGAGTTCGACGGGGAGAAGGGGATCCTGTACCTCACGGGGAAGGCGACGATCGCAACCTACGGTGCGGCCCTCGCGAACGTGGAGTTCAAGACAACCTCGTCGAGCGCGAAGATGCGCGAGCTCATCATGAACTACGGGCACGGACTCTTCAGCAGGAAGAACCACCACTTCTACGACTACGTGAAGGGGAAGCACTCGTGGATCGACGCGCAGGCGAAGTGCGCAGACGAGTCGAACGACATCCTGGGCCTCGTGGGGTACCTCATGACCATCTCGTCGCAGGGGGAGCAGGACATCGCGAAGTCGAAGCTCACCGGAAGGGGTTGGATGGGAGCCTCGGATGCCGGGACAGAAGGGACGTGGCGCTGGATGACGGGTCCCGAGGGGTGCCCAGGGGCCAACGGGTACGACACGTCGAAGACAGGGGCATCGAGGTCCGCGTGCAAGATGGAGCCGATCACACACACCTTCGACGGGTGCGGGGGCAGCGAGTGCAACGGGGGCACCCTCATCGGGCACCAGAACGGAGGGTTCACACCCGCCGCGAACTCCTACACGAACTGGGCCCCGGGCGAGCCGAATGAGTACCGCCACGACTGCCCGGGGCTGTGCACGACCGCCGGAGAGGACTACGGGCACTTCTACGCGGACGGGAACTGGAACGACTACCCGATCGTGCACACGATGGACGGGTTCATGTGCGAGTGGGGTGGTGTCGGGAACCTGTGCATGCCGTACAACTACATGTCGAAGTCCATCCTCTTGTACGACACGTGCCCCCCCAGTGCGGAGGTTGAGGCCTACCTGGTCCCGAAGTCGGGGATCGTGTCGAAGATCGACGGTGTCGCCATCACCGAGGGGATGATGGGGTGGACCGTGGACGAGGCGACGGTGCGCCTCACGCAGATCCCGCAGGTCTACAAGCAGGCTGGGGCAAAGGTGTTCCTCCCGGACCAGAACGAGCCCGTCCCCGAGGGGACCTCCTTCCGACTGAAGTGCCCGTTCAACTGCGAGGGTGCCCCCTGCGACTTCTACGTGACAACCTACCACTGCCCCCCTTGCAGCAGGGAGACCAACGGGAAGCTCACGGGGCTCCTCCCCGCGGACGGCTGGGTCGCCGGGAGCTGCGCTCCGAGGTTCTCCTTCGTCGCCGAGAACTACCACATGGTCGCCTTCCACAAGCAGCTCGCGTCAGGCGAGACCTACGACCTCCCCACCATCGAGGGGGAGCTCGTCCACGTAGCCATCTGGGGCTCCAACAACGCAGTCGCCTGTGAGGAGCAGAACCGCGAGGACACCTGCGTCGCCTCCAACACCTGCGCCTGGATCGACGACAAGTGCATCAGCGACTGGTGCCCCCGCATCAGGCACACCCCGACTGGTAGCAAGCCGAACCAATGCATCGGTAACTGCGCCCCCACGAAGTTCAACTAGACCACAATGGCTACAATGGGTGATGACGATGAGAAGAAAGTAAATACAGACAAGATCATGGGAGAAAGAAAAAAGTTGTTTTAGTTGTTGTAAACCATAGGCTGTTTCCTTATCTAGGTTCTTCCCCCCCCCCCCCCCCCCCCCTATCCCTTCTTTTTTTTAACCTTTTTATTCTCTTTTTTTTTTCTTTATAATAGTAATGGTCATGTTACTGGTTAACTTCCCATTGGCTGACCTTTACTGTAACACGGAACGTGACTGAGGGGAGGGTACCTCAGTCTATAGTTTGTTATGTTTATTGTTATGCGATGCTTTTTTTGAGTGAGTCGGTGCTGACCACGACTCCGCAATCAGTTTTTTGTGCGTTCTTTTCTTTTTACTTTTATTTTATTTGTGTTCCTTGACCGACTCCACAAGGACTTATAGAAAGACGGCCTATTGTTTATTTTCAATTTTTTTAAACCTTTTATTCCTTTTTTTCACCCCTCCCCCCCCCCTTTGGGGTATTTAATTACTCTGAAACTCATCCACCCCCAGCCTCATTTTTTTTTTCCATACCCACAAATATTGCCACCCAATCCAAAGCAGCTAATGTCGCTGAGCCACATTTTTGTTGTGATGGCCTAAAGAATTACGAAGGGGGGAGGAAAGAGGGAATGGCTTAAGCCTTTTGTTCTCTTTTCTGTCTGCTCTGTTTCTATCCATCGGAACAAAGAAAAAAAAAAAGAAAAAAAAAGGGTCTTTTCTACGAACTGCTTATAAGGGTCCCCCGCCCCCTCCACAATAGTTGATCACATCCCCCTCTTTCCTGTTCCCATTCTTTTTTTTTTTTCGATTTTTTTATTTTCTTTTTTTTTATTTTTTATTTAAAGTAGTATTGGTGGATAATACCCACTTGTATTTCTAATTGTTGTGGCTGTTATTTTACAAATTGAGCAAAAAAAAAAAAAAAAAAAGACGAAAATGAAAGAACTACTTTTTCAAAATAGTAAAGAATACAAAAAATAATAATAACTGTTGTGGAGGCCAAGTTGCTGGTTGAGTAGTCAGATAAATTTTGAAGGAGAAAAAAAAAAGTAACAGGGGAGAGAGGAAACCCAGGGAAATACGAGAAAAAAAAAATTAGGGTTGGACTTTAAGAACCGGTAGAAAATACCTAAGGAACGCGCACAAGGAACATGCGTTGCCGTGATTTAACTTGTTTGTCGCTTAAGAACTTTGGTACTGAAAACCACGTTTCTTTTAGTTCACCCCCAATTTTTTTTTCCCCTTCCTTTCCTTAACATGCGTTGCAACTCACTACTCTTTTCTTTAAACTCTCTCTCTCTTTTTTTTTCGGTTCCCTTCATCCTTCTCACCACCCTTTGTTCCTCCCAAACACGCCCCCACCCCTCTTTGATTTTTTTTTTTCCCACATCCCTAATCCTGCCTTTACCCTCACTTTCCTCCCCTTCTTCCTTCTTTTTTTCTTTTCCCTTCTTTTTTTTCTTCTTCTTTTATTCGCCCAACCCTGCCCCTCCTTGAAATTTTATTATTATTATTATTTCATAGACAATGGTATCGCCAGAGAAACACACACACACAATAAAATAAGAAATATTAAAAAAAAACCTTTTTTTTTAAAGAGGAAATGTCAAGAGTACCGTCAACCCGCCCACACAGTGTGTCGAAGGGGTACACGGAGTACGAGAGTAGCAATGAGTCTACGTACACAACTGACAGCGACAGCACCCTCACAAGCAGCACCAGCAGCGGGAGCTCCGGCTTCCGGCGATGGCGAAAACAGCGAGAGAGGGAGAAGCAGAGAACTAGGCACACGCTGTCCGAAAGTCCTGCCAAGAAACCCACCAGGCGTCTTGCTGACAGGACATTACGAAACTGGACCCCAATAGGAAAGCCCGGAGTGTCCTTATGCAACATCGAGTTCAGAAATGCCGCGGAAGCAATCCCAGCAATGCAGTACGCCATGGCTAACCCTGGTGGGGAAACGAAACCCTTTGAGGGTCCCGAGAACCTCTCAGACGGGATAGCCAACACACGGTGGTGCGACTTCAAATGCGCCCCCCTCATGGTTACCTTCACGGAACCTGTTTTGCTGACCGACTTCCGGTTGAAAACTGCATACTGCGACCCCTCAAAGGACCCCGTCCTGTGGATCATACACACGACAGAGGACCCATCCGACCCTGTCTGGCGTGTGGCGCACGAGCAGACAACCGTTGGTCCCTTAAAGCTCGACAGGATGGCATCTACTGAGTGGATCAAACTGGACCATGTGATGCCATGCGTGCAGCTGCGCTTTCAGGTACTCCGTGTTCGTGGGTCGCCGGAAGACTGGCGGAATGCGCTCAAGGAGTCTTCCATCCTCAGGAGTAAGAAGAAGGCTGCTGCACGGACGCCCCCTCGTGCTCGCGGTGGTAGTTTGTCGCCTACCCGCGAGCCTCCTCTTGAAGACCTGTCGGAGTGCACGTTCAAGCCCCGTACCAATGAGAACCACATCGCTGCAACAACCCCCGAGTCGTGCATGGCCCACTTCAAGGAATGGACAGAAAAAGGCTCCAGCAAGATACGCAGAAACAGACTCGCTACACGACCCAAACCCAAACAAAGCAAACCTTGCGCCAAGGGCATAGCCAAGAGCCACGAGCTGTACGCAAAGGTGTCCGAGTCGCAGCAGAAACGCGCTGCCGTCATCACAAAGTACGCCAACGAGGAATCGGCGCTCATGATCTCGCACAAGGTGAAGCGGACACCCGACACCTTCAAAGGGCTGATGGAGAAGGCAAAGGAGCTGCAGGAAAAGAAGGAGGCTGCAAAAGACGACTTTCTACATGGAGAAGCCATGCTGAGAGGCAAGAACAAGGTGTTCTGCGAAGAGGACCCGTGGCGCAGGCTGTTCTTGTATGTGGGTTGAATAAGAAACTTACACAACACAGAAACAAGAAGCGGCGTCCTGAGTACGAGACACCCAAGAGGGCAATGCGTATCTACGGCGAGGGCGAGGACGACATGCGGGAGTGCACCTTCTCGCCAGTCACACACGGCCCGCCGCCCGCATCTGTCATGCAACCGCGGATGGAAACCGCGCACGCGCAGAGCACATCGCACAGGAGCAAGACAGTCACCACAGGCACTCGGCACAGCCCGGCAAGGGTCAAGCAGCGTGGACGCTCAGTGACACCCCCCCGTCCTCCCCGGACGTGGGCTCCTCCGAACACAAACACAAAAACAAACCTCAGGGACGCTGAGCACGAACAGTACAGCACCCCAAGCCTCATGCACGAGGGACTCGCGCTCCTCTACCACCGGCTGGAACAGGTGGAGGGACACCTCGGCCTTTCACCCGGAGACGACGAGCTCCGCAGTAACGAAGATAACCACACCATCACAGACGGTGGCGATGAACATGCCATGCAGGCATGAGATGATGTACATGTACCACCCTTACCTTACCCAACTTTCCCTTGCTTACCCACGCATCTTTGTGCATATCTTTATTTACCTCAGAAATAAGAAAACAACATGCTTCGCAGGGGGTTCAGAGGGCTGACTGGCGCCAGGTGGTGCAGCACGCCGCACCTTGATGCGATGGGGCTGGACGAGTGGGGGGGCATGTTCAAGGCTGCCACAGTGGACCTTGCGGCCATGGACGTGGAGACTATTAGTTACCAAGAGAGCGCCGAGAGAATGCGCCAGCTGCTGAAGACGCAGCTATTGAAGCACGCGGACATCCATGACAAGCCAGAGCGGTTCTTCTTGGCACACAGGCTGCTGGCAGCACATGCTGCCACCCTGGGCCCAGGCTTTTGGATCAGGTTTACTGTGCATTATAACTTGTGCATGGGCACCGTGATGGCAATCGGCAGTGACGAGCAAGTGCGCTCATTAGTTGAGGTGCAGAAGGATGGGCTGCTTGGGTGCTTCTCGCTCACGGAGAAGCTCGCTGGCGTGTCGTCGGGGCTTGTGGTCAACACGACTGCCGACTGGGACGAGGCCACGCAGACCTTCACCTTGAACTCGCCGACGTCAGGCGCGACGAAGAACTGGATCTCGCAGGGGCTTGTCGCCGACAAGACTGTTGTGGTGGCCGACCTCCGCATCAACGGCAAGTCCCACGGCCCGCACGGCTTCTTCATCAACCTGCGCGAGAACGGTGAGGTGGTGTCTGGGGTAGTGCATGGTGACATGGGGCGCAAGACGGTCGGCAACGACCTAGACAACGCGTGGATAGGCTTCGACGGTGTGAAGGTGCCACGCGAGGCGCTGCTGAATAGGTACGCAGACATCGAGGACGGGGAGTACGTCCTGAAGATAAAGGGGATACCTGTGTTCCACATGATAGGGCAGCGCCTCTTCACAGGGCGTGTTGCCGTTGCGCAGGCTGCTCTGGAGTTCCGCAGATCGCTATTTGAAAAGACGAAGAATTTTGCAGAGAGCAAGGCATGCTGGTCGCCAAAGGGGGATATCCCACTGGCAAGTATCCCACAGCTAAGGGCGCTGTTCTGCGACAATGAAACGAAGATGCAAAAGCTGGACGCCTTCATGACGAAGTGCGAGTCGGAACTGTGCGCGTGTCTCAAGGCCAACAAGCCGCCGCCGCTGCGCCTTGTGGAGGCCATTGCGGTGGCCAAGGTCGTGGCAGTGGAGGAGTCCATTGACATGGTGCACAAGCTGAAGAACGAGGTGGGGTCCTACGCCCTGATGTGGGGGTCGGGCTTCGAGCAGGCAGATTTCCTTACTTGCTGCAAGTTCGCAGAAGGCGACTCGCGTGTCCTCATGCAGAAGATGGCCCGCGACCTCCTCAGGACCTACTCAAAAGACCCTTCGTGCATTCCCCAAACCCGTACCCGTGAGATCGAGCTTCTTGCAAAGCTTAAAAGCGATCCTTCGGATTTTGAGGCGACCTATGACCTTGCCAGAGCTATCATGGACCGTACAGTGGCAGAGTTCCTGAAGTAGGTTTTTTTTTAATTTTTTTACACAAAGGAGAGGGGGGAGAAAACACCCCGTTGTTCCATATGATTTGCGTGTGTTCAAAAAAAAAAAAAAAAAAAAAAAAAAAAAAAAAAAAAAAAAGCAAGATTGCATGTGACCTCAATTTGTAGTGATTTTCCTGTTCACGTATTAAGATTTTCGTTGTTCTTTACCCCTCCCCACCCCTATTTTGTGTAAAAGCACTTAAAGCTCTTAAGTTAACTGGCGGGAAACGCCGAAAAAGAAAAAGAATATAAAGTCGCAAGCGAAGAAGAGTAATTTTACTGGGGGCGGTTTTTTTTTTTTTTTTTTTTTTTTTTTTTTTTTTGCAAGAACGAGTCTTTGACTTGTCTAAACAAAAGGGGAACGTTGGCAACGTGTTTCGGGTTGACAAACTTCTCCAGGTTTTACCCGGCACGTACAAACAACGGCCAGTTCCTCTTTTTTTTTCTTTTTTTTTTTTTTCTTTTTGAAAAACTAACTTTTTGAAAAAACGCTACCAATATGCAAACTTTTTTCTCTTTTCTTTTTGTCGTTCACGCTGACTCACCAAGAAAAAAAAAGAAGAAAAAAAACCCCCCCAAAGAACGAAAAAAAAAAAGAAAAAAAAAATGGCTGTTGTTGGAAGAGTTATTGGTATGCCCTCGCAGGCGACCCCTTCTCCGTTGTTGTTGGAGTTCCAGAGGCAGCAGCCGAGACAGCAGCCGAGGCAACCGGCTCCGTTAGTACGACCGGGGTTGGTGCCTTGTGGTATGTTCACAATTCTTTCCCCCCCCCCCCCCCCCATTTTTCACCCCAGGCTACGATGTGTACGGAAGAGTGCACACCAAAATGAACTACAAGCACGAGAGGGAGGATGAGGTAGAGGTCGTCTCCCGTGGGTATGGATTTTTTTTTTTGTTCAAAAAAAAAAGGTGGAGCATCAACAAAAGTATGATGCAGAAGCAGCAGCAGCAGCAAGCAGAGACGACCCCACCCACCCATACCCTGCACAACCCTTACTACATGCCTAGCCCCACCTACACTCCTACCTCTTCGTCTGCTTCGCTGTCTTCGTGTTCGTCGGCAAATAATGTGTTCAAGTTGAATGAGCATGCGGCCCCCTTCACGCCCCAAACACCTTGCCTGTTCATTCCTCAAGAGCAGGAGCAGGAGCCAGAAAACGGAGACGTTCGTGGCAGGCCCTTGGAGTCCTCACTGATGGCGTCGGCCAGGAGCAGGTCAGCAGCGTCAAGCGCTTCTAGGTGTGAGGAGGAATTTAAAAAAAAAAAAAAAAAAAAAAAATACAGCAATGAATGCTCCACCAACCGTCCCCGTAGCCACTCAGTCCCCCCAACCCAGGCCCCTACCCCCGTGGAGGGATGACAGGGTTGGAAAAAAAAAAAAAAAAATAATAATAATAAAGAACCTTGAAGAAAAACAATTGACACGCAACTATGGGCTTATGAAAGAAAAAAATAAATAAAAAATTAAAAAAAAGAACACACATGAATGAAAAAGAAAAAAAAGGGGGGGTGGGATGGTAAGGAAGGATACTTTTTTTTTAAACCACTATGACATGTGGGTTTAGTGGTTAAAGAATGAAACTTTTCAAAAAAGAAAAAAAGATGAAAAAAAAAAAGAAGGGGGGAAAAAAGCAAGAGGGGGTGGATTATTTTTTTTTTTTTACTCCGATGGAGGGGGAAAAAAAAAAAAGCTTCTTGTTTTTTTTTTCCTTCTGTTCATCATCTCTCCTCTCCTCCCTGTATCCAACACACACCATCCCCCCCCCCCCTCCTTTTCTCTTCTTTTTTTCCCTCCCCTCTTTTTTTGTATTTTGTTCAGTGATCTTTTTCTTTTGAAAACACACATGTATTTTATACCCCATGGCGTGCATTCTAAAAAAACAACCCCCCCCCTTCATTTACTTCCCTCCCTCTTATTTATATTTCCTTGGTATTTTTCTTCTTTTGGGTGGTCCATGAGACAACGAACTACTCATATGACACCTTTTTTTTTTTTTTTTTTTTTGACGAGTGAGTTAGTAGTTCACTTCAGAAAGCCGGAAAAAAAGAAAAAGAGAGAAAAGAAGGCCTTCGAGCAGCTCTGCTGCTTTTCTTCGTTTTTTTTTTTTTTTTTCTCTTTTTCTTGAATGCACTGGACGGGAAAAAGAGAGCAGGGGGGGGGGACAAAAAAATACCCCCCCCAACAAAATTCAAAAGAAAAAAAAACTATTGTGAATGTGTGGTTTAACATGCCGTTGTGAAGGGGAAAAAAAAAGGGGGGGGGGCGATGAAAATTCTCAGTAGATTTCAGCAAGCCATGTTGTGTTGAAAGAGGGAGAAATTAGGAGTACACACCTTGGGGGAGACGTAAAGAACGAAAACTGAAGGGAGGGGAAGGGGACGAAAAAAAGAAAACTCAAAAAAAAATATTAGTTGCTCAGAGGTTACCCCAACTTTTTTCTAGTGGCTTTGTTATATGCACTTAAACTTATGGGCATTTTTCAGTTTTTTTTCTTCTTTTTGTTGTTTAAGTTTATTATTCTTTTTCACATTTCCTTTTTTTTCTTTTTTTTTTTTTTGGTTTCTGTCTCCCTCTCTCCCTTTCTGATTGGTTAAAAAAAAATGATGCGAAAAAAAAAAAAAAAAAAAAAAACACGGAAAAAAAAAAAAAAAAAAAAAAAAAAAAAGAGTTGAGAGGATGTGGGAAAGCTGATTTTTGTCAAAAGACAAAGAGAGGGGGGAACAAAGAGAGAGAAAACTTTTTTTCCCCTCGCTACTTTGTTCTACCTTTTAAATATACTGCTACACTCTTAACTTTTTCCTACTCTTCTCGCTGCGGGAATTTTAAAAATAAAAATAAAAATAAAAGCAGAACACCAAAACCAGCCTTCGCGGCTGCAGTATTAACCCATATTTTATTTTTTCTCTTTCTTTCGTTTTCTTCTTCCCCCCTCATGCATCCACCACACGTTTTGCAAGGATGCATCACAGGTGGTGGGGGAAAGAAAAAAACTTTTTTTTTTTAAGAAAAAAAGAATAATAAGAAAGAAGAAGAGCAACGTCGTAAAGTACCTCCGCCAATATCAAGAAAGGGTGAAGAAAAAAAGAAACTGAAAACAGGCGTCAGAAGAAAAAGGGATGGGGGAAGAGGTTTTTTTTTTTTTTTTTTTTTTTTTTTTTTTTTTTTTTTTTTTTTTTTTTTTTTATGGGCCCGACAGACACTTTGCTTTTTCAATTTTTTTATGTTGCAAGTCCTGAAATTTAAGAGGAAACGAAAAAAAAAAAAAAAAAAAAAAAAAAAACGAGAAGAAAAAATAGCTTCTCTGTTCTCTCTGCCCCCTCCCCTCCCCCCTCCCCAACACGTGTGTTTACGTCGATTTTTGCATGGAAAAAAAAATAAAAATAAACACGAAACCAAAAAAAAAAAAAAATCGAGGAAAAACAAAAGGAAACGGGGGAAAAAAAAAAAAAAAAAAAAGGGTAGGTGGGGGGGTTAACAAGGTTTTTTATTTTTGTTCTTTCTTTTTTTTTCTCCCCCCCACTCCACTTCTCTCTTCCTCTCTCCTTCCTTTTTAGTATAAAGGAAGAAGGTTATTCAGAGGGCTTCTCTTTGTTTTGACAAAAAGAAATTTTTTTGAAAGAAAAAAGGGGGGGTGGGAAAAAAATCCACAATTTCTTTTTTCTTTTTTTAATCCCATAAAGGACCGGGGACTGATAAATCAGTCAAAAAAATTTAAAAAATTTTTGTGGGAGGGAATGAGCCTTGTCACTCTTCTGTGAGACCTTAAGACACTTTGTAGCGATCGGGATGAACACCCCCAAAGTTAGCCTTTGATTGCCCTCCCCCTTTTTTTTTGGCAAAAAGCCGCGGTCCTTTATGGGTTTGAAATACCACAGTGTGGTGTGCTGTTCTTTTTTTTTATTCTTTTTTTTTTGTGACGAGGGGGGGGGGGGGGGTGGGGGGGGGGATGAACCAGGAAATACGAGCAAAAATCTTTTTTTACTTGCCACTCCTGGCCCCTCTCTCCAGGGTTAGGCATGCCATGAGTGTACTGGGTGGGATCCTAAGTAATAGAGGGGAAAGTAAATTCGCTCTTTTTCTTTTTTTATTCCATTCTCCCCCCCCCCCCCCCCCCTTTCCTTCTTTTTTTTCTTCCAATTTAGCTCGCTGTAGTAAAAAAAAAAAAAAAAAATGGTCAAAATGGGTGTTTAATTCTTGATTTTTTTTGATTTCCTCGCTCGAGCAAAGAAGTGCGAGAAAGCAAGGGGGGGGGGGGGGGGGGGGGGAGAGAAGAAGAAAACAAAAAACACAATGTAAAACCTATTGTGTCGAAAATGCATGTTTCTTTGGATTCTGAGGGCTTCAAAGCGCCCGAGACCTGTCGAAAAAGTGCATTTTTGAGCTCCAAAATGTCGGCAGGCTTTTGTACATTGTGAGAAGAATTGTAAAAAAAAAAAAATAGAAAAAATCAAGAATTAAACGTTTTTAAGGCCGTGTCAAGCAATCCTTTTCATCTTTTAAAAGTGTTCAGACCGGAGGTCGTTAGGGGTTACACAACAAGAATTTTAACAGGGCAAAAAAAAACGGGGGGGATCTACGTTCACTTAAAAAGATAAGAGTTGGTGTGCATGCATATAATTTAAAAAAAAAAATGAGACCTACACTTTTCCGGTGGGAGTTTTTTTTTTTTTTTGAATTTTTAAAAGTTTTTTTTTTTCAGTTTGGGAGGAGTCTCAAGCCCAATTTCAATCGATGTGGCAAAAAAAAAAAAAAAAAAAAAAAAAAAAAAACACCGAAAAATGTAAGTTTTTTTGATACTTTTTTTTTTTCAATATAAAAAATCTAGCTGCTACCATATAGGCGGGTAAGCACCTCGTGTTATACCCTACAGCCACTCCCCTTAACTGTATGCAATAGGGGTTTTTTTTTTCCTTTTTTTTTGGATCCAATCAAGCACCATCCCTCCCCTCCAGGAGAAAAGAAGGGGAGGACAATACAGTTTGGTTAAGAAAAAAAAAAGAAGGGGGAAAAAAAAAACACACACAGCAAAATAAGTTCTCTGCCCCCCCCCCCCCCCCCCCCATTCCTTACGTTAAAGCGATGATGCACCTTTTTTCATATCTTTTTTTTTCCCCGCTCTCTTTTCTTCTTCGTCCCCGCCCCCGTGACTTTTAAAAAAATGACTATTCACGAAAAGGGGACGAAAATAGAGTAAAAGAGGGGGAAGGGGGAAAGGCCTAATCTTTGCCCGTGGCAAAACAGATTTTGCTTCTTTTTTCTTCTTCTTCTGTCTGGCTGAATTCTGTTTTTAAGGGCTTTATAGTGGTCTCATTCTTCCCCCTCAACTGCCGTTTGAACAAAGAAAGGGGAAAGAAAGAAAAAAAAAAGAATGGAAAAAAAAAAAAAAAAAAAGAATGGAAAACAAAAGGGGGGTGGCTTTGCAGGATGTCCTACTTTTGTTTGCTTAAGTGAAACCATATATATAACTTATACACAAAGCAAACCGCGCGCGCACACACACACACACACACACACACACACACACACACACACACACACCCCATCTCTTTATTTATTTTTTATTTTTATATATTTCTTATTTTTTATTTTTTATATTTTATTTAATTCCGCAGAAGTTACATGAGGGAAATTCCGATTTTTTGACCCTGATTTTCCAAAAAAAAAAAAAAAAAAAAAAAAAAAAAAAAAAAAAATCCGCTTTCAGTACTTGAACCGGCTCCCGAGTGCGACGACATAACCACTGAGCTACGGCATGTAACGTTTTTTGAAAAATAAAAAAATAGCCTTATTTTGCAGTTTTCCTGGTGTTCGGATTCCCCTCATTTTAACTTTACCTAACAAATATTAAATAAAATATCATACTAAATAAAATATCAGCCAGATTTTTATTTAGCACATAAGTCATGTTTTTTTAAAATATGGCCGCGTTTTATCAAAAGCTCGAACTGTTTGCTAAGCAGAAAATCCCTATTTATGCATTGTCAGAAGCCGGTCCAGGCTTTGCTACCCGTGCATATTTGAGGATTTTTTTTTTTCTTTGGAAAAGCGCGACCATGTAGATATTTTTTTTGTTATTTAAATTTTTAAAATAAACAGCGAGTTCTCGGCCTTATCGTCATTACTTCAAGAAATTCAAGTGAAAAATTCTAGACTTCAGTGCCGTGGCAAGGTTTCGTTTCACTATTTTTCTTTTTGGGGGTGGTCATATTTTTCACGATAAGAAAGACCCAAGGTCCCTATTTTTTTTTGTAGGGGGATGTTCAATTAATTGTTTTTGTTTAAAAAAACGCTAAAAAGGGGAAGGGAAGAAACTTTAAAAAAAAAAAAAAAAAGCGCGCACCAATAAAAAAAAAAGCCCTGTATGTATTTTTTTTTTTCAAAAAAAAAAAATAATAACGAAACAAAAATTGTAAAGTAACAACTACCACCGCCTTCCTTTTGAGAAAACCTCTGAATAGGTACTATTTTTTTTTTCTTTCTTCTTTCTTCGTATGCCGCAGTTTGTGATATGCAAGTTTAAAAAAAAAAAAAAAAAAAAAAAAAACGGCGGCTGTTCAGGTTTTCTCATTCTTTTTTTTTTTGCGTTTTTTTTTTTTTTCAAATATTTATCTATTTTCTTTATAGGAAAAGTTGGAAGGCCAGGATTGGTTTCGCACTGATGACTTTAGACCCCAAATTGACAAAAAGAAATATTCATGCCTCATAGCGCCGGGCTGAAGGATTTTTTTTTGTTCCAGTCGAAAGGGGGGGGGGGGGATATCTATTTACTGCTCCCATCCAATCTTCACCTATCCCCCTTCTTTTTTTTTGATTTCACTCCTTCTTCCACACACCGTGTTAAACAAAAACAAAGAAAAAAAAAGAAGAAGAAAAAGAAAAAAAGAAAAGCTCCCTTTGTAAACCATGCACGTAAGCCCGTGTAACCATACTAGTGACTTGTCACAAGGAGGTCTAAGAGTCGTCCCTGCCTGGTGTCGCATGACCAAGGCAAAACATGATTTTTTTTGTCGTGGATATTCGTTGCAGTGGGGAGAATGAAAGAAAAGAAAAATTAAAAAAAAAAAGAAGAAAAAAAAAGGGGGGGTTTATCCACACACACACACACACACACACACACACAAGCCTTTTTTATTATTATTATCCCCCTTTTTTTTTTGCTCGTGCGCACAAACAAAAGAAGCGCCATACTAGTTTTTTTTTTTTTTTTCTTTTTTTTCCTATTTTTCCCCATTCCTATTCTTTTACCTAGTCTAGTGGGACGGGTTTTTTTTTTTTTTTTTTTTTTTTTTGGAGGTACGAGTATTTTTTTTTGGGGGGGGGAATGAGGCTTGGTGTGCGACACCTCCCACTACTGCTGGGCCGCACCGAGTTCTTCACAAAGAAAAAAAGAATTGGGATACTTGATATTTTTCTAAAGATATGCAAACCTTCAAACGGGGTTTGACACAAATAAGGGAGGGGGGCCCCCTTTTGTGGTATTGTTCCTTACATTTCCCCCTCTAAAGAATCTTATTATTGTACGACGTGTGCTTTTGGGAAGAATTAAAAAAAAAAAAAAAAAAAAAAAAAAAAAAAAAAAAAAACCATTGCTGGAAGGCAGACCGAGATTCATAAAAGGAGAAGAAAAAAAATAAGAAGAGAGAAGGGGGGAGAGGGGGGGGGGGGGGGGATATTGTAAATTTTCCCCCCCTCCTCCCTTTCATTCTTCATAAACTTGTCCCTTTATCCCCCCTCCCCTCCCCCCCTCCCAATCCTGTTGCGTGTTCCAACTTTCTTTCCCCCCCCTTTTTTTTCTCTGGTGGGAGGGAGGAAATCTGCACTTACACAAAAATTTTTCCTTCCTCTCCCGCTCCTTTCCCAATTTTTTTTTCTAACATGCGTGACACCAAAGCAATGGGTCAAACAGGCAGCCCAAGAAAAAAAAGAGGGGGAACAAAAAAAAGAAGAAGTTAATAAGTAAATAAAGTTTGACCTTAAGAAAGGTCTATAAATGTGCCCTCTTCCTTGGTGTTGGCCTAGTGCCCTTGGCCCGAAGTGACAGGTCACATATACTTTTAAATGCCCCCTTTTTTTAGCTCAAATTTCGTGTATTCCATTCCACTTGTCGCATTTAGGAAGTAATGAGGCTAACTTCTTGTGTCCTTTTGTTTGTTGAATTCCACCTTTGGTTTCTCTCTTTTTTTTGTTGTTCTTTCCATTCTTTTTTTTTTTTTTACTTTTTCTTTTGTGCTCCATATTTTGCAAACGGGAAGGGAGGGTGAGAGCTGCTTTTTGCTTCCTGCTTTTGTCGAATCGGGAGAACCGAAAAAAAAAAAAAAAAAAAAAAAAAAAAAAAAAAAAAAAAGGATTTCTTTTTTTTTCTTCTTTTTTATAGCACCTCAACTCCCCTCCCTTTTTCCCCCCTCCCCATTCGGTCCCCCCCCCCCCTTTTTCTTTTAAAAAAGATTAAAAAAAGTGATAGGGAAAAAAAAAAAAGATTTCAGACAATTGGTGAGTAAGTTCTAAGGGTTTAAAAAAAAATGATTACTTTCTTTTCGTCAAATGTCTTCACCCCCCTCCCCTTCCCCTTCCCCTTTGGATCTAACCGTGTTTCCAATTGGTAGAGTTTCATGCCTCTTATTGGGGATAGAAATAAGCCTCATTAACGACCTTTGATAGAAATGGTTGGTGCATTCTGAGCAAAATTTGGGGGGAAATGGTCTCAAAACCCAAAACTATTTTTGTTTGTTTGTTTTTAATACGGTACTTTGGTCCATTAAAGGGTGGGGGGGGGGGGGGGGGGGGGTACCGCAACACGTCAAATGGGAGAAAAGAAAGAATTAAAAAAAAAAACTAAAAGGCAGTAAAAAAAGGGGGGGGGGGAAGAGACTTGTCAACACTAGCCCTAACGCCCAAAAATTTTTATATTTCTTTTTTTTTGGGGGGGGGCGAGATCTTGTTAAGAAGGTTAAGACTGACCGTAAAGAATGTGGGTGGACTGTGGTAGTGAATAGCGAACACAGTTCACTCGCTCTTTTTTTTCTTCTTCTTTTTTTTTTTATTGGGTTTCCCCCCTCCCTTTCCCTCCCCCAACAACAAGCGAAGGGGACCTTTACCACCCCCCCCTTCCTTCCATCTTACCCAAGCAGCAAAAGCATAGTTCACTACCTCTCTTTATTACCTTTATTCCTTCTCTCTGAATGTGCTTTTTTTTTTTTTTTTTTTTTTTTTTTTTTATTACTCTACCTTCTGCCTGCCTCTCTTCCTCAAACTCCCTCCTGCTGGCGGTGCATTTCCTATTAATGTGCCTTTTTTTTCTTTTTCTTCCCCCTAGGTTTCCCTTCTCCCCTCACTGCTATTGGTTATGGTTTTTTTTTTATTTTTTTTTATTGGGTGCTATCTTTTTTTTTTTTTTTCCTTCTCTTTTTCCATCCCTTTTCCCCCTTCTTACCCTTTCCTCCTATTGCTATTCCTTTTTCTATATTTTACCCCTATTTATTTTTTTTTTTCTTATACCGCAGCATACACCTTGTATCAACACTTGAGTCAAATCCCCAAAATTTAGTATTTGCCGGTTAAAATAACGAGTTACAATATCGCATTCACTCTTGCACTTGCACTCCCAGGAATCTCTCCAGACCGACGCCAAGCAGCCACGTAGGGCATCACCAACAAATCATGCACCCGTGGTTATTTTGGGAGGCGTCTTGGATGCTGAATCCGTTATCGCAAGAGATGACAAGAACTCACTCTGAGCTTTCCTACTCCTCCCTGTCTTCTCATTTTCCCGATGTTGACATATTAAACACCATCTTGGCTCGGGGAACCCGGGTGTGCCCAGAGGCTAATATTGACCTAATTAAACACCAGATGGATCATACACCAGTTTGGCTTTTTTTTTTCCCTGTTTTTTTCCCGTCCTTCCCTTTTGCAACCCACTTTTCGCATTCCTTCTCAACAGCACACTTATTTATCAACAAAAAAAAAAGAAGAGAGAGGGGGGAAAATGTCGTACAAAGACGGTAACGTTGCCAAGGGTGGAAAGCTCGCCCAGACCCGTGCTGGCCAGTGCCACACTTTCGCTGAGGTATTTTAAGAAAAAAAAAGTGGGGGTGGAAAAAAAAAAAAAAAAAAATCCCAGGGCGGTTCCAACGGTGTGGGCCCCAACCTGTTCGGGATCGTGGGCCGTACCTCAGGCACAGTCCCTGGGTTCGCCTACTCGAAGGCCAACTCCGAGTCAGGTGTTACCTGGTCTGAGGAGGTCCTTGACGAGTACATCACAAACCCCAAGAAGTTCATGCCCGGTAACAAGATGGCCTTCGCCGGTCTCAAGAAGGAGAAGGACAGGGCTGACCTCATCTCCTACCTGCAGACCCTTAAATAAGCCTTATGGCTCAATCTGTTTCCTTTTTTCTTTTTCGTTACACCCGACTAGGCCGTGCGTGCTGCTGTGCCGTTCGATTCTCAATTCGCATTTTTTTTTTCTTTTTTTTTTTTTTTCCCCTTTTGGGTCTGTATCTCACTGCTGCTGCTGCTGAGGAGATGGGCTGTTGCTAGATTCGCTTCCAATCATAGTCAATTTTGTTTCTTTTGAGTCTTTTCTTGCTGCTGCTGCTGCTGAGAAGAGACCACACCTCCCCCCCCCCCCTTTTTTTCACTCTTCATTTCTTCACTTATTATTTAACACGAAACTTGAAAAACCTTTTTTGGGATGGGGGTATTTTGACTATTTTTAGCCATCTGAGGCCCGTCCCGGCCCTTAAAAGTGGGAATAAGTGCTTTACTTCCCCTTAAATTGCCACGGCAAAATAGCTACCCTGTATTACCTTAAGGAAACCCCCCCAAAAAAAAGCTGATCCGTGTGAGGAAAACAGCAAGTGAAATAAAATCGTTGTCGGGTTTGCGGGTTTGAGCTTTTCTCCCAACTACCTGCTTGACGTCCTGCCGTTCTTGTCTCTGTTACCCTTGCGCCCTTGCGTGGCATAGTTGAGGAACATAGGTCCTTTCTGTGAAGACGGTAGGCTCACATAGAAAAGCATCTTCCAAGGCGTGAGGACGAGGGTCAGAACCAAGAGGGATAAGAAGTCAAAACAGTGAATTAATTTTTATCATCTAAAAAAAAAAATGTCGTACAAAGACGGTAACGTTGCCAAGGGTGGAAAGCTCGCCCAGACCCGTGCTGGCCAGTGCCACACTTTCGCTGAGGTATTTTAAGAAAAAAAAAGTGGGGGTGGAAAAAAAAAAAAAAAATCCCAGGGCGGTTCCAACGGTGTGGGCCCCAACCTGTTCGGGATCGTGGGCCGTACCTCAGGCACAGTCCCTGGGTTCGCCTACTCGAAGGCCAACTCCGAGTCAGGTGTTACCTGGTCTGAGGAGGTCCTTGACGAGTACATCACAAACCCCAAGAAGTTCATGCCCGGTAACAAGATGGCCTTCGCCGGTCTCAAGAAGGAGAAGGACAGGGCTGACCTCATCTCCTACCTGCAGACCCTTAAATAGACATGCACATGCTGGATGTTGACCGATGGCGTGATCGCCAAGTAACTTTTATCTTTTCCATTTCTTTTCTTTTTCCGTTCTTCTTTTCCCCCTCCTTCATTTTCTCATTTTCGAATTCTCAAAAAGGATGGTCCATGTGCCAGTTCTTGTTCCAATAGAATGGCCATCCACACAGCGCACAAGCCCCACTTCACAACAAAATGAAGTACCCATGGACTATTTTATTTACCTTTTTTGATGCTTTTTTTTTTTCTTCTTGTACCGGGTTTTATTTTCCTTTTCCGTCAACTTTTTATTTTATTTCATTTTTTTTTCCTTTTCTTTTTTTTTTTTTAGTCCCAGCCCAACTTTTTTTTCTATTTTTTTTATACTGCCACCCCCCCCCCCCCCCCCCCTTCAATGCTCAAAAAAAAAAAAACAAAAGGAAATAAAAAAGAGGGGGTAAAAATGTACAACTGGTAAAAAAACCCGAAAAAGAGTTTTAAAAAAAATGGTATACCATTATTATTTTTTTTTAAAAAAAGGAGGGAAAAAAAAAGAGAAAAAAAAAACAGCTTCTCGGGAGGACACCGCTGCAGACGTTCAAGCAACGAACGAGGGTTATGTCTTTAGAGCTATGCGATGGTATGCTACTCGCAGCAGGGGGCAGCGACGGCGAAATCGGCATCAACGACCTCAACAAAGGCTTGGTGGAGGTCATCAAAGGCCACCAAGGCGGAGTCATGTGCTTAATGTGCCATAACGGGTACCTCTGGACGGGCGGCGACGACAAGACAATCAACATACGCGGTGACACATACCCGTTCCCACTGCTGCAGACCATCGCGGACCTTCAAGGACCCGTGACTGGCATGGCACCAGGCACGGGGGTTGTCTACTATACCACAGAATCAACCGCTATCCATCTCTTTTCTTCGTCAAGCGACAAAAATTTTCGCCGAGAGCCCAGTCTGAAAAATATACACACTTCCCCTGTTACTGGAATACGGTATCGATCTGGCTCGCTTTGGTCAGCCTCAGGCAGCACTATCGTTCGCTGGCAAGCCGATCACATTCCCACAGTGATCACACAATCTCTGACTTGGTCAATATCTACCTTCTCCGTCACGGATACATTACTGGTCATTGGGTGTGAAAACGGACTCATTGTACTCGCTACGTACACTGGTGAGGTTGTTAGAAAATTCTCCGGGCATTGCAAGGCAGTTAGGAGTGTTCTCTTCTGGCAGCTCACGGTATTTTTTTTTGGGGGGGGGAATAAAAATTGCACCTGCAGGAAGCAAGCAACACTGCCAACATTGTAGGCACCATTTTCAGCTCTAGCAAGGACGGTGAGATCAAAATATGGAACACAAAGGATCCCAAACCCCAACCCGAGACTCTCGTCCTCCACGAGCGAAACGTAACCTCGCTGTTGCTTCACGGTTGCACTCTTTTTTCTGCGTCAACTGACAAGAAAGTGATTAGCTGGGGCGTTTCTGACCATATTGGGTGCCCCAGTCCCATGTCTACCAGCCTTCATCGTCATGAAGAGCCGGTGCTCCCCAAGCAGACTTGTTGTGTGGTGTCGTGATGAGCCTTTACAGGCTTTTCTATAATTAACAAATAAACAAAAAAAGGGGGATAGGAAAAAGAATCTAGCAAAATCGTTCTTCTTTTATTTTTTTTTTTAAAATCTTTTTATTTTTCTTCTTCTAAATATTCTTTTTTTTTTATTGGTGATTGAACAGAAACCATTTGTTTCTTGAGAAAGGAGTTTTGTATCCGTTGTGCGCACTCGCCTTGTCTTTTCGCCTGAGGAATGGAACAGGCTTTGCTTGTATGCTTTTAAAAAAAAGAAAATTCCACCGCCCTCCGTGCTGCAGGGTGAAAGTGGGCGGGAGATGAGGACACAAAGAAGAAGAAAAGAGCACGTGAAGTGAAAGCTCGAGGAACACAGCACGGGTGCCACGGAAGGCCTTTCGCAGTAAAGATACCATCCTCCAGTCCTGATGCAAGAGGAGAGTGATGGGAATGGAGGGAAAAAAGCTTTCAGCAAGCTTATAAGCGAGCCAGTTCCCTCTTAATAGGGTGATGGTTGTGAAGCAATGCGAGACAGTTCCGGGGAAGAGTAACCAATGAAAGCACCATCAAGGACCAGTGCCCTTTGTGGTAAGGGTTGCGGGATAATACTGGTGCGAGAGAAGGGGCAGAGAACAGGAAACCAATTAGGTCGAACGTTACAAAAAAAAAAAAAAAAAAGGAGTACCGGCAACCCTCCTGTGAGGTCTTTTACCTACCTTGCACAGGTTCCCTTTATCTGGTGCAAGATCTCCAAATTTGTCGGTGTGGTTGGCTTTCTTTTTCAGCAACCCAGGGAGGAACACAGCACGGGTGCCACGGAAGGCCTTTCGCAGTAAAGATACCATCCTCCAGTCCTGATGCAAGAGGAGAGTGATGGGAATGGAGGGAAAAAAGCTTTCAGCAAGCTTATAAGCGAGCCAGTTCCCTCTTAATAGGGTGATGGTTGTGAAGCAATGCGAGAGACCCCAAGCAGCAGGGGATCCCTGCATGCCTGTGGAGCGCGCAGAAACAGAAGGCGAGGGAGGGAAGGTGGATGGGAGGAAATACATGATGACACCGTAGTTAAAGAACATTGGTCCATTCTATGAAGACACAGTCTCCTGATTCCCCTTTAACACATAAATGACAGAAGGAAACTGATCCATTCATTCCACTAGTGGAAGAGGGGGTTCACTGTACTGTTTAATCACTGTTTCTATTTCACTCCACAGTTTCCACACAACAAAAAAGAAAAGACAAAAAACAGAAATGAAGCGTTTGGGACTTCCGATGCTGCTGGCAGCGGCAGCAGTGGTGCGGGTTGAGGGACACGGCTACGTGATGAGCCCGCCTTCTCGGAACTACGCGTGCAAGCTGAAGACAAACAGCGGGTGCGGAGGGGTGCAGTACGAGCCGCAGAGTGTGGAGGGACCGGACCGGTACCCAGCGAGCGGTCCTCCGGACGGGCAGCTGGCGGCGGCGGGGAGCGCGACCTGGGCCCCTCTGAACGAGCAGTCTTCGAGCAGGTGGGCGAAGACGGCAGCGAGCGGGGGCAGGACCGACTTCACCTGGCAGTTCACGGCGAACCACGTGACCCTGGACTGGAGGTACTACATCACGAAGGATGGGTGGAACCAGAACGCCCCCCTCGGGAGGGGCAGCTTCGAGGATGCTCCCTTCTGCTCCGTGGCGGGCGGGATGGTGAAGCCCCCGATGGTGACGACCCACTCCTGCACCCTCCCCTCCAAGTCGGGCTACCACGTTGTCCTCGCCATCTGGGATGTCGGTGACACCGCCGCAAGCTTCTACAACGCTGTTGACTTGGACTTCAGTGGAGGTGGTGGTGGTGGTGGTGGTGGCGGTGGGAACCCTGTTCCTCCTGTTCCTGTTCCCCCTGTTCCCACCCCTCCCACTCCTCCTGTTCCTGTCCCACCTGTTCCTGTTCCCCCCGTTCCCGTTCCCCCTGTCCCTGTTCCCCCCACCACAGGGTGCTCGAGGACGATTCCCATGTGGGGGGCTTGCACGAGCGCGATGCACTGCTGCACGCAAGGGGCGGTGTGCGACAGGCAGAGCCAATGGTATTCCCAGTGCATCCCTGCAGCGGGGAACACACCACCTGTCCCCACTCCTCCCACTCCTCCTGTTCCTGTTCCACCTGTCCCCGTTCCTGTTCCCCCTCCTTCCTCTGGTTGCCGCACGGCGATCCCGGAGTGGGGGGGCTGCCTTCACGCCCCCACCTGCTGCTCCGGCGGGGCCTCCTGCTACAAGCAGAGCAGGTGGTACGCTCAGTGCCTCACCGGCGGAAACCACCTGGGCTACAAGATTGGCTGAAGCTGGTACTACATTACATTGTGTGATGCGCATCGTGTCTTTTGTTCAAGCAATCTGTTTTATAAGAAAAAAATAAATGTTTTTCGCCCACTTATGAGGCGAGTGTCCCTTCTATTTCTATTATTCGTAGCCCGACACGACATGTCCGGTTACACTCCACACACTTCCTCCCTCTCGGTTTGTTCTTTTTATATCCTCGGTGGGGCATTCCCACCTTGGAACCTGTTCTTTTTCTTTTTCCTGGGTTGTGCTACTACTTCCCACTTTGAGTTTATGTTATTCTTTATTTTTTTGTGAGTTTCTACTAATTCTTTTAAAGATGCATGCTGTGGGGACTACATTAGCTCGTACCTTCTAGGCAATTCCATTCGTCTTTTGATCTACCGTCCTGCCCACGTGCGCCTAGCAGGAATCTTTGTCAGTTAGATTTCTTTGAGGGGCACCCTCTCCGTTTGTTCGCACAGCTTCAGCAGACAGATGATGAGACACGATATTGCGGTTAGATGACCTCCCCCTGGGGGGGGCGTGAAATGGAACATTATAAACGAACTACACCTCTTCTGATGTCTTCCATGAAGAAAGGGAGGGAAGAAGCACGTTGCGGGGGTAAAAAAGAAGGGGGCTGGAGGGGAAGTAGAAGGAAAGGAGAGCACCCTTAATTAACACCACTTCGCGTTCTTCATACATGAAAGAGGCGTTGGAGGGGTGCGAGACATGTGGGCACACACAACACACGAGCGCAGCAGTGTTTCGTGTTCCTTGCGAACCCATGTTGCTGGTTCAAGTGAGGGTCAAAAACCTGCGAGATAAGCGGCACAAGCTTTTTTTCTTTTTTTTTGAAAACTTGCAGCAAGCTTGTAACAGCCTGTTCCCTCTCTGAATAGGGTGCTGGTTGTGAAGCGATGCGAGAGATTGGGATAGAAGAAGAAGAAACAGCAACGCTGTACATACCACCCGTTGGGCACCTCATGCTTGGAATGGGAGCTTTATCAGCGTGAGACCCTTGGACAGAAAACAACAAGGAAGAAGAGCCATCAAGGACCAGTGCCCTTTGTGGTAAGGGTTGCGGGATAATACTGGTGCGAGAGAAGGAAATGGACGAGAATAGGAAACCAATCGAACCCCAAAAGGAGTACCAGCAACCCTCCTGTGAGGTCTCTTACATACCTTGCACAGGTTCCCTTTATCTGGTACAAGATCTCAAAACTTGCCGGTGTGCTGTCTGGCTTTCTTTTTCAGCAACCCAGGGAGGAACACAGCACGGGTGCCACGGAAGGCCTTTCGCAGTAAAGATACCATCCTCCAGTCCTGATGCAAGAGGAGAAGTGAAGAAAGAAGGAAGCTTTCAGCAAGCTTATAAGCGGGCCAGTTTCTTCCGAGTGTGATGGCAATGCCTAACCACATCATCACGCAACCACAGAACTTCTAAACTAAAATGAAAACACTCGCGATGGCGATGCTGCTGCTCGGGGCAGCGCAGACCTCGACAGCTGTATGGAGCAATGGCCCCGAGTCATTCAACTGTAAGATGAGGAAGCTCGCATGGGAGTACGGGCAGAAGACCGTCCCCCGACTTGGGAAGTTCGAGAACCTGTACTACGCACTGGGTCTGAACAAGGACTGCCAGAACTACACTGGTGGAATCCCGAGCTTCACCCCCGCCGACCAGGAGGCGAAGAGGGGCCCGTTCCCCACATCGAGGCCCGGTGACGCGGCAGTGTTGTTCGTGGACTGCGCGACGGGGAGCGACGGGAACTCCGGGTCGATCACGGCACCCCTGAAGACTATCCAGGCAGCGGTGACGAAAGGGAAGGGGCAGCAGACAACGGTGAACCTGCGGGCGGGGACATGCTACCTCACTGAGGCGGTTCAGGTGACGGCTGAGAACAAGGACCTCACGATCCAGAACTACAACGGGGAGGCGGTGACGGTGAGCGGGGGGAAGAAGGTGGGTCTTGACTGGCAGCCGTACAATGTCGCGAACGGGAACAACATGTACACCGCAGACATGTCGCAGGCAGGCATCGACTACGCGTGGGGCTTCCAGATGAACGGGGTCCGTGCCACGAGGGCACGCTACCCCAACGGGAACGTCGAACTCCCTGAGAGGCAGGAGGAGGCGGGCAACCCTCAAGGTGTGCAGATGATTCCCAGCTCTGCCGGCATCTGGACCCCCCCTGACTTCTCCAAGCAGGGAACACAGAAGTACGTCACCAACACGAACCCTTCGCAGATGAGGAACTTCACCACTTTCGGCTTCAAGGAGTACATGGTGGGCATTGGGGGCCCTTGCGATATCTACACACCTCCTGTCTCTTACTGGTGCTCCCAGAACACCTCTGGTGGTGGTGCCTTCCCCTTCCGCTTGCCACGTGGCGTGACTCCAAATGCGTCTGTAATTGCTCCTCACAACGGCGGGCCTGACTCTGGGCTTCACATGCCCTACAAGACGATGGAGGGTGCCATTGTGAACGCGTTCAGGCCCGCACGGTGGGCAAACTGGATGTTCGAGGCAGGTGCTTACGACACCACCACCAACAACATCACATTCGGGCTTGGTGGATTCCAGGGCTCCAGGGGGAGCAACGTAGGTGGTGACTGGTTCATTGAGAACGTGTTCGAGGAGTTCGACTACCCGAACGAGTTCTTCTACGACAGGGCAGCGAAGAAGATGTACTTCTACCACAATGCGACTGGTGCCCCACCTGCCGACGGGGAGTACGTCATCCCCCAGATCAAGACTCTCTTCAACCTCACTGCGGAGACCCGCTGGAACCCCATTGTCGGTGTCACCATTCGTGGGCTGAAGATGACCGCCACCCGCTACACTTACATGGACCCTCACGGCGTTCCCTCTGGTGGTGACTGGGGTCTGGAAAGGATGGGGGCGGTCTTTTTGGAGGGCACCGAGCAGTGCACCGTTGACAGCAACTTCATCACCCGCATTGACGGGAACGGCGTGGTATGCAATGTGACATTCAAACAACAACACAACAGTTCGTGAGTGGGTACAACCGCAATGCCACAGTCAGCCGCAACGAGTTCGCATGGATTGGTGGGAACAGCATGGCCGCCTGGGGGTACACCAACGAGACGGCCGCCAACCCGCTTGAGGGCTTCGATGGCACCGACGGGAACCACCCGAGGTACACCAACATCATCAACAACGTGGCCCGTGAGATCGGACACTACGGTATGCCTTTGGGACGATGGGTTGATCCACAACAACAACAACAGAGAAGCAGTCGGCCTTCTACTTCCAAGGGAAGGTGGCGGAGTCGAACTTGCAGTACAACGTGTTCTTCAACGCACCACGTGCGGGGATCAACTTCAACGACGGTTTCGGGGGTGCTGACACGCTGCACGGAAACCTTGTCTTCTCTGCCTTGAGGGAGACGCAGGACCACGGACCTTTCAACTCGTGGGACAGGCAGCCGTTCCTGACAACTGTGAGGACTGGTGAGCCCTCTGTGCAGATGGCGTGGAGGACCATCTCGAACAACTTCTTCATCAACAACTACAACCAGCAGGAGGACATTGACAACGATGATGGGAGTGGGTTCTTCCACACTCATGACAACTTCTTTGTCTCTGGTAATGTGGGGATGAAGAACGACTTCGGTGGCCACGACAACTGGCACTTCGACAACATCTACGGGTACGTGAAGCAGGGCTTCGGCATCTGCAGCCAGATCGCCGGCCACGTCGATGCCTTCTTCAACAACACTGTCGTCATGACCGATGAGGAGCTCGGAAACGGTGAAGGTTGCTCCGGTCCCGGGGCCACCATCGTGAAGAACCTCAACGTTTTCACGCCCTCTGGTAAAGCCACCGAGTGCGGACACAGCCCTCCTCAGTCCCCCGGCACCACTGTCAACAAGCTCCCAACCGATGAGTACATCATCAACCTGGCCAAGACCAAGCTTGGGATGTGAATGTATCTAAAGAATCTCATTCATTCTCCCTTTTCATGATTCCTCTCTTTCTTTCTTTCTTTTTTTTTTTTTTTTTTTTTTTTTATTCACTGTTATTTCCATTTTTTTCTTCCTCTGCTTTCCAATAATCCATACTGGAAAAAAAGAGAAAAAGGCAGCAAAAAAAAAAAAAAAAAAAAAAAAAAAAAAACTGTGCAATTCTTATTTATGCTTTTTTTTTTTTTTTTTTTTTCTTTTTTTTTAATAGGACAGGGAGGGTGAAAAAGGAGATCTCAGGATTTTGTTAAAATCAAACAAACGGACTCCTTGATTTCTTCACTTTTCTTCTTTTTTGTCGGATGAACGATTCTTTTCCGTGATGTGGAAGCGAGCCCCGCTTGAATGACAAGCAGGACAAGATGTGGGCACCTTTCGCAAAGAAGTCGGTAAAAGTTCCAAAGAAACCTTGGGGCAGGAACCAAAGATTTAAAAGGGTCTTTTCTTTGAGAAACCCACGATTCTTGCTAACCTATTCTTCTTTGAAATTCTCCTCTTTTCTTTTCTTTTTTTCCTTCTTTGATTGACGTATAGTTCCCCTTCTCCTTTTCAGAAATCTTGAAATTGTAAGGAGATTTCTGGGGAAATAAACAACAGAAAGTATGGAAATACAGTGACCACAATTTTTTTTACCCTTCCCCTTCAGGCACCAACGTTGGAGCAGAAAAAAAGAAGAATAAAATACCTTCTGTTGTTATTAAACTCGTGAACGGTACCTTAAGAGACGAATCAAGGTCTTTCTTCCAAAAAGTTAAAATAAAAAAGACGAAAGGAGTTGCTGCATCCATCAATGGGGCAGGCAAGTGCTACTTTCAGTTAGACACGAAATGAGGAAAGATAAAGAACGCAAACTAAAGGACCATCTTTGGTCTGATACTCTTTTAATCTTCTTTCTGTCTTCTGAAACACGACGGGGAGCCTCGTCCAACTCACACAAGTTGGCAACGCCCGCAATCCATTCCTCTCTCTCTCCCTCTCTTTCATACAGTGCTTTGATACTCTTTTCTCATCAACATTCAGATCCGCGACGACGATGAAGACGCTCGCGATGGCGATGCTGCTGCTCGGGGCAGCGCAGACCTCGACAGCTGTATGGAGCAATGGCCCCGAGTCATTCAACTGTAAGATGAGGAAGCTCGCATGGGAGTACGGGCAGAAGACCGTCCCCCGACTTGGGAAGTTCGAGAACCTGTACTACGCACTGGGTCTGAACAAGGACTGCCAGAACTACACTGGTGGAATCCCGAGCTTCACCCCCGCCGACCAGGAGGCGAAGAGGGGCCCGTTCCCCACATCGAGGCCCGGTGACGCGGCAGTGTTGTTCGTGGACTGCGCGACGGGGAGCGACGGGAACTCCGGGTCGATCACGGCACCCCTGAAGACTATCCAGGCAGCGGTGACGAAAGGGAAGGGGCAGCAGACAACGGTGAACCTGCGGGCGGGGACATGCTACCTCACTGAGGCGGTTCAGGTGACGGCTGAGAACAAGGACCTCACGATCCAGAACTACAACGGGGAGGCGGTGACGGTGAGCGGGGGGAAGAAGGTGGGTCTTGACTGGCAGCCGTACAATGTCGCGAACGGGAACAACATGTACACCGCAGACATGTCGCAGGCAGGCATCGACTACGCGTGGGGCTTCCAGATGAACGGGGTCCGTGCCACGAGGGCACGCTACCCCAACGGGAACGTCGAACTCCCTGAGAGGCAGGCTGAAGCTGGCAACCCTCAAGGTGTGCAGATGATGTCTGGCCTGCCTGAGTCTGCTATTTGGCATATACCCGACATCGACTTGCAGTTCAAGCAGAAGTTCGTGACCAACGAGAACCCTTCGCAGATGAGGAATGATAGCCACTATGGATTCAACAAGTACATGGTGGGCATTGGGGGCCCTTGCGAAATCTTCACGCCTCCTGTCTCTTACTGGTGCTCGATCTTCCCTAGGGGCGGGAGTGCGACCTACTACCGTATCCCACAGGGTGTGCGCCCCGACGAAAGGTTGATTGCGCCCCCCAACGGTGGGGCTGACTCTGGGCTTCACATGCCCTACAAGACGATGGAGGGTGCCATTGTGAACGCATGGAGGCCTAAGCGCTGGGCAAACTGGATGTTCGAAGTGGCAGGGTATGACGCAGAGAGGCACAACATCACATTCGGGAAAGGTGGATTCCAAGGCTCCAGGGGTGACGTCTTCGGGGGGCCGTGGTTCGTTGAGAATGTGTTCGAGGAGTTCGACTACCCGAACGAGTTCTTCTACGACAGGGCAGCGAAGAAGATGTACTTCTACCACAATGCGACTGGTGCCCCACCTGCCGACGGGGAGTACGTCATCCCCCAGATCAAGACTCTCTTCAACCTCACTGCGGAGACCCGCTGGAACCCCATTGTCGGTGTCACCATTCGTGGGCTGAAGATGACCGCCACCCGCTACACTTACATGGACCCTCACGGCGTTCCCTCTGGTGGTGATACCGCGCTCGCTAGGATGGGGGCGGTCTTCTTGGAGGGCACCGAGCAGTGCACCGTTGACAGCAACTTCATCACCCGCATTGACGGGAGTGGCGTGGTATGTAACGAAAGCAAGAAAGAAAAAAAAAAAATGGGGGAAAAAAAAGAAAAGAAAAAAAACAGTTCGTGAGTGGGTACAACCGCAACGCAACAATCAGTGGGAACGAGTTTGCATGGGTGGGCGCAGACCCTATCGCCGCCTGGGGGTACACCAACGAGACGGCCGCCAACCCGCTTGAGGGCTTCGACGGCACCGACGGGAACCACCCGAGGTACACCACTGTGAAGTACAACGTAGCCCGTGAGATCGGACACTATGGTGTGCTTTAGTTCTTTCTATATTACACAACAAAAAAAAAAAAAACACAGAGAAGCAGTCGAGCTTTTACTTCCAAGGGAAGGTGGCGCAGTCGAATATCCAATACAACGTATTCTTCAACGGCCCACGTGCGGGGATCAACTTCAACGACGGCTTCGGGGGCGGCGATGTGCTCCACGGGAATCTTGTCTTCTCCACATGCAGGGAGAGCGGTGACCACGGGCCTTTCAACTCGTGGGACAGGCAGCCGTTCCTGACAACTGTGAGGACTGGTGAGCCCTCTGTGCAGATGGCGTGGAGGACAATCTCGAACAACTTCTTCATTGACAACTATTACCCCCAGGAAGATGTTGACAACGATGATGGGAGCGGGTTCTACCGCACACATGACAACTTCCTTGTGGCGGGGGCCAGGGGGATGAAGAATGACTACGGTGGCCATGACAATGTGCAGTACGGGAATGTCTACGCCTACGTTGGTACCGGGTTCACTGTGGTGAAGCAGATAACTGGACATGAAGACTACTTCTACAACAGCACCCTTGTGATGACTGGTGAAACCATAGGCAGTAGTGCTGACTGCACTGGCACCCCAGGTGAAACCATTGTCCATGATCTCACCGTCTACACCCCTACAGGCATAGCTTCGTACTGCCACCACAGCCCTCCGAACTTCCCGGGGGCTGTAGTGAAAAAGTTCCCTGTCCCCGAAGGCCTTCTCATCAATCTGGCCAAGACCAAGCTTAGGATGTAGTTTTTCATTCATTTTTGTTTATTTATTTTATTTTATTTTATTTTTTTTTTTGCACCCTTCCCTCCACCACTGATAACGCTGATAAAATTCACTGAGAATTATTTTATTGTGTTTTGTATTGAAAGCCCTTCGACCCATGCACAGGGGCACGGCAAGAGGCCGGTCCTCTCAGAACGTGCCATAAGCAGTCGAAGGGTACTTTCGGTACAACCTATCGAGTTTCTTTTTGAATGAACGTCTTTTTATTCCATTTTTTTATATTTCTCCCTTTGGTTTAGTTAAGACGTGTTGTGGTGACTCGTTTATGGAGAAACGCTTTTTATTTCTTTTTTTTTTTTTGTTCGGCGTCCATTAGGTATCATAGCGAGTGTTATCTTACTGCTGATTGAGGAAGTGGGTGGCGAAGACGATGATGAGGGGGAAAAATCAACAAAAGGAAGAAGAAAAAAATCCCCCGGCACGCGGTGCATAAACGTGAAGAGTTGATTTCAACCCTTTTCCCTCTCTACACAAATTCTTTCCGATCCTGTCTTGTCTTCCCATTGTCTTCCTCCCTTTTATTTTTATTTTTCATGCTGAATGAAATATAAGACACGGGGGGAGGGGAAGACATACAGAAAGAGTTATACTTGCAACGAACCACACACCCCCCCCGAAAAAAAAAGAATAAGAAAAAAGAAAAAAGGAGAAAAAAAAAGAAAAAGAACAGAAGAAACGAAGAGGGGGATGGAGGTGCAGAACTGCAAGAGGGAAATGAAGGGTGTGGGTATTGTAAGAGGTGGTGACCATCATAAGTAAACTGAACTAGCGTTTTCATTTACACAAAAAGCCGCCTTTTTCGTTATCCTTGTTCCCTTCACCTCTCTTTATCCCCCCCCATATTATTTCTTAAATAAAAGCTCCCCGCCGTTCTTTTGTTTTTTTCCCCCTCGTTTTTTCCTTGTTTTCTTTTTCCTCTTTTCCTTCTTATTCTGCATTCGTGCATCTATTATTTATTTGCTGTTTCCAGCAATTTCCCCCCCCTCTTGTATTTTGTTCTTCTCGACAAGCCAACCAGATGGGAGGACGGGGACGAGATGCCACACACACAGAGATCACCGCTTCTGATCCCGGAGAGTCCGCCGTTCGAGGTGAGTAGGATATCGAACAAAGGACGGCGGCGGCGTTTGGAGAAAAGAGGAGGGTCGCCCTCGCCCTTGGCCAGACGGTTGAGCTGGACACCACCTCCACCCTCGCCTCCTGGTAATGCGAGTGATAGTTTTGCGGAGGCAGATGCTGTCGACACAGATGAGATGGGCACGCACAGCATGCTGCCTCCTCCTGCGCTCAACAAACAGCGTCGTCGCAGGCAGGGCACGCCCCGATCCCGCGATCGCACTCGCCGTTTCTTCTTCGACTCGCCAGCCTCTCTAGAGGTCTCACCCCCTACCGATGCGCCGCTCTCCCCTACACGCTCCATCGCTTCCACTCTCACTGATGCTTCAAAACAAGCCGACTGCACCGACCTTGATCTTCAAACCCTTCGGGACGCCCTGCACACCAAGGAAATCGAAGCCTCCAACTCCAACAACTTCAAGGAGTCCATCCTCACCCAGCTGCGGCAGCTCGAAGAGCAAAACGTACAATTGGTCAACGCATGCGAGTCCGAGCGGGGGTCACGCGTAGCAAGCAGGTCCCTCTCCATTCTGCAGATCGATGAGGCCGCTGAGCGCATCGACATCGCCACGATGGAATCCACAGCACGCTCTGCAATCATGCAGGCCATTATCGAAGGGGCAGTGCTGAATTGCAGCAGGTTGCAAGAGGTTGAGAGCACAATTGATGACCTGAAGCAAAAAAACTGCAGTCTGGAGGCGGAGACAGAGGCGCTGACAGAGATGGTGGAGGAGACGAGGATGCAATCGGAGGCCATGCGGAGTGCGAACAGCGAGCTGCAGAAAGAGCGAGAAGAGTTGGAGGAGAGACTGCACTACACAACAGACAATTCATGGACCTGCGAGGACAGTGTGCGAAAGGAACGTGACATGCTGCGTGTAAAGGTGGATGAGCTCATCAGCCAGATGTCGATGATGCAGGGGGACGGGTGGGAGGAGGAGTGCACAGAGCTTCGGGAAGAGCTCGGCAAGTACAGGGAACAGGTGGAAAAGCTGACGGGTGAGCTTGAGCACCAAACGTCACTGGGAGCCACCGTCCAGGACCAGCTTGTCAAGGAAAGCACAACAAGGTGGGGACTGGAAACAGAGCTGAGAAAGGCACGGGCATCCTCAGAGCCCCGGGAGGGGTCGGACAGCAGCCTGCAGACTTTCTTACAAGCATCAGAGGAACAGGTCGAGGTCCTGAAGGATGAGCTCCAGAAGACGCAGACCAGTCTGGCGTCCGTAAAGGCAGAGCGTGATGCGTACCTCACGAAGCTCTCGACAAAGGGCGAGGCTGGCAGGTTGGGTGCGCCGGACATCAAGCTCGCGGTTCTGAAGGCAGACCTGTCCCTCGCCCGGGAAGAGGCACGGCAACGGAGCTTAGAGCTGAACCAAGCGAAGGAGGCATGCGAGTTGTTCAAAAGGGAACTATCACAGCGTGACCTGCGCATAGAGACCTTGCAAGAAACCCTGAAGAAGGTGCAGCATTCGGTGGACTCAGAACAGATTGCCATGTTGAAGGCCACAGTGACGGCGGCAGAGCAGCGCGTGAAGAGTGCCATTAACGATGCGAAGGTGAAGGCCGCAGAGTGCGAGGCGGAAAGACATGCGAGCAGCATCCTGCGTGAGAAGGTGATCGCTCTGGAGACAGAGCTCGACGGGAGCAGGCAGGCAGGTGCAACTGCGTCATCCAAGGCAGACACACTCAACAAGCGCATCTTGAGCCTCATTAGTAAGCACGAGTCCGAAATGGCTCTTGTGAGTGAGGTGGGTATTGTCAACGACGAGCTTAAGGCAGAACTGGCTAAAGCGACCGAGGCACACCAAGCAGTGGGCTCTAAACTGCGTCAAGAGCAGTACCAAACGAAGATCCTGAACACAACAGTCGAGAGCTTGGAAGGAAGGCTTAAGAGGGGCAAGGAGGAGAAACGCAAACTGGAGTTCAAGCTGGACGATGCCACAGCACAGGTATGCTCCCAATGTGATGACAACACGAACAGAATGGCGACATGTTGGAAGAGATGACGAGAGAACTGCAGACAGGCATCGAGAAGCAGACCAAACTGGAGAAAGAGTTGCACGAGAAGGAAAAAGAGCTCCTCGAGAGGCAAAGCGTGCTGGAGGAGAACGCCATGATGAAGGTGGAGATGGAGACGTGCATGGCGAGGATGGACGAGATCGAGCAGTCGCTAGCTGCGCTGCAAAAGGAGAACAGATCGTTGAGGAAGGAAAACAATATACTGCAAGAAGAGAGGAGCGAACAGCAGGGTGAAAATAGAGCGCTGCAGGAAGAGAACAGCGAGTTGCACGGCGAGAACAAAGCATTAAAGTCAAAGAGGAATATGCGGACAGTGGACACGAGCACATGCAGCGAAGGGATGCTAATGGAAGGGCTCTTGTCGGAGGTGTCGCCTGAGAGCGAGGTAAGCGAAATGGGAGAGGAAATGATGATGGAGACAAAACGGGTGTTGAAGCATGCCGAGAAGGCTATTGCGATGGAGAGGAAGAAGAACAAGTTGCTGCTAACGAGACTGCATGACCAAGAGGCACATGGAGCACAGCAAGCGAAGGAGGTCAAAACGCTAAGGTACCGCCTGCAGGTGCTGTCCACAGCTCTCACATCTGACATCAGCGACTCCCCACCTTCCCCTTCAAGGTACACCCTACCAAGCGACATCTCTTCTTGCACCGAGGCCGACGACATCTCTGTCTCGTCTATGCCCTCCAGCGCCTCCGCCCTACGACGCGAGCTACGTGTCCAGTCACAAAGAATAGGCAAAGCTCGGTCACCCCCTGGTATGCTCGAAACGTACCGCCCTCGACACTTTTACAGCACGAACTCGCGACAGCACCTCGTTCCAGTTTGTGATGAACAGAATGGCTGACCTTACTAAAAAGCATGGTATAGAGGACGGAGAGGAAAGAGTGGGGATTTTAAAAAAAAATTTTTTTCCCAGGTAGTCAAAGCAGTGCAACAAGCTCTTACCGCTCCCCAAGACGTGAAGACACCCCAAAGGTACAGAGGAGGGGAACAAACCAACAAAGAAAAACACACAGCGGGCATCTTCAGCCAAAGTCGGCAGCTGGAGACAGAACCACAAATCAAGACGTTAAAAGAGGAAAAAGAAAGGAGAAGAAGAAAAAGGCAGTTTGAAAAGGTCTACTTCACCAGCACAACAGAGCTTATGAGCTTTCCCCTCGTTTTTTTTTCTTTTCTTTTCTTTTTGTATGTGTGCTTTTTTTTTTTTTTTTTTTTTTATATATATACCCCCTTCCAAATTAGAAGGGAAGAAAAAAAGAAGAAAAAAAAAGAAGAAAAAAGACGAAACCACCCCCACACACTTTAGAGAATCTATAGATCCGAGTTTTTTTTTTTCTTCTCCCCTTCTTTTGTATCAATCTCGCATATCATGTTCCGGACCAGTAGGTTGGGAGGGGCGCCCTCCTCAGCTAACGACACTTCATGAGCGCGGAGGACATCCAACATGTGTTGGGCACGAAGGACTACTACATGAGGCTGAAGGTGTCGAGAGATGCGACAGTGGAAGAGATCAAGAAGAGCTACAAGAGGTTAGCTGTGAGACTGCATCCCGACAAGAACACATTGCCACGGGCAGAAGACGCGTTCAAAGCGGTGGGACAGGCACATGCTGTTCTCGCAGACTCTCAAAAGAGACGGGTGTACGACCAGGTGGGTGAGGAGGGGCTCAACGGAGAGAGTGGTGCCCGCAGGGCGTACCATCCTCAACAGCCGGAGGATCTTTTTGACTTGTTTGATATTCTTCGTGGCTTCCAGCCGCCTCAAAGGCGGCAGCACCAGCAGCACAACCACCAGGAGAGGCGGCAGAGGGAGCAAGCGAACGGGTTAATGCAGTTCATGAACTCGCTTCCTATTTTAATATTGTTGCTGTTCTACATCCTGTCGGGCATGGGACTGGACCAGACAGACTCTGTGCCGTACAGCTTGAAGCAGGACTACGAACGTGTGTGGCACTTTAAAAAAAAAAAAAAAATCAAATTACAGGCGGGTACACTGAACAGCGTATCACAAACGACTGGGCTAAGGTGCCCTACTACGTGCGGCCCTCCTTCCGACGGGACTATGCGGGCAATAGGAGAGCGGTTAGAGAGGTTTGGGATATACATATGAAAAAAAAAAAAAATGAAGAAAAAAAAAAACACACAGATCGAAACGAGTGTGTTTCGGGCGCATAGAGGGCATTTGCAAAAGAGCTGTCAAAAAGAAAGAGCACACAAGGAAATGCTTCTGAAGAGGGCTAATCAGTACGAGAACTCCGAGGCTATGAAAGAAAAGGTTTTTTTTTTTTTAAATTTTTGTTGGACTTAAAAAAAACACACTTTGCACAGGCATCGAAAGTTGCTACGCCTAGCTGTGCAGAATTGAGAAGACTGAACGGTGGAAGTGATCGAAAGCGATAGATTGGGCGGGGCATCGGACACCGGGGAAAGATGCGAGAGAGGGAAAGTAAAAAAGATGGGAGAAAAAGAATTTTTTTTTTGAAACCCCCGTTGTAAGCGGCAATTGGTGGGTGGTCGGCAGGAGTGCACATGCGCATACCTTAAAAACAACAGTTTTTTTTTTTTTATCATGAAAAAAAAAAAAAAAAAAATCACACCTAACCTATCCTCTTACGGTATCTACTTTCTCTGATTTTTCTCTTTTTTTCTCCCCCCCCCCTGTTTTAATTTTCTTCTCACCCCCCACCACCCCGGTTTTTAGCTCTTTTATTTTTCTTTTTTATTTTGAGAAATGGAGTAAAGGAAAAAAAAATAAAATAAAAATAAAAAGAGAAGGGAAATAAAAAAGAGGGGCGGAACAGAGAATATGTATAAATGGAGGAGGGGGGGAGGGGGGGGACAGGGTACAAACACCACTCAGGAAAGACAAAGTGGCCTTTCGACTTGTACCTTTTCTTTTTTTCTTTTCCCCTCATCACGCGTGAGCGAAACAAAAAGAAAAAAGAAGGAAAAAAAAAAAAAAAAAAAAAAAAAAACAGAAAGGATGAAAGGAATCTTGGAAGGAAAAAAAAAAATAAAAAAAAAGAGAGAAAAAAAGAAGAAGAGATGTGTGCAGATGTGTTCTGTGTTTCTATTCAGATATGACTGCAATCAAAATAATAGCTATTTACTGCCAACAAGTAATGACTTTACCGTTACCTCGAGGTCGGTAAAGCATTACTTGGCGGTAGGTAAGTGGTTTTATTTCACGACACTCTGAAATTACTTCACCACGAGGGGCACAACAGGGTGACAAGGGGTACAACAAGAGAGGGGTTACAAAGGTTACAATACAAGTTGTTTTTCCTCCTTTTGTTGACTAAGAGCTGCCGCTGTCGCTGGCATTGCCACTGTCACCATCTCTAATCAGGCCTTCCCATACCTAGCGCGGCCGCTGGCTCCTTTTTTTCTGCTGCTTCGGTATTTTGAAGTCTTTTGGGGTGCTTGGGTAAGCTGACTAAGTTACCCTTACCCACAGAAGAGTTACCCACAGAAACTGGGAACAAGGCCTAGCCAAAAGTGGGCAAATTGGGAGGAAAAAGTAGTCCAACTTGGAACTGAGCCGAGGCAAAAGTTGGCCAATTGAGCTGAACCTGGGGGGAAATAGCAAACTGAGAGGAAAAAGTAGCCCCACTGGGAACCGAACCGAGGCAAAAATTGGCCTACCGAGGCATATTATTTAACGAAAACCCCCTATTACTTCACGGAAAACAGGCCATTATTTCACCGTGAAGTAATGAGATTTAGCGTGAAGTAATGGGCCCCCCAGTGCGTGAAGTAATTTCTGAAGAGTGAAATAAAAAATATAAAAGGGCAATATACAACACACATACAAAAATGCCATACAAAATGGGCAACCCAGAAAGGGGGAAAAGTTTGTTGGACTTGCGGGCTGGGCAATGTCACACATTTGGAAAGGTATGGGGGGGGGAATAAAAATTATATAAACTTCAGGGGGAGCCCCATGGTATTGGTCCCAACCTCTTTAATGTAATGGGCAGGGTCTCGGGTGTTGCCCCTGGTTACGTTTATAGTAAGGCAAACGCGTCCTCGGGCGTGATTTGGTCCCAGGACGAACTTGACATTTATCTCACAAATCCTAGCAAGTATATGCCGGGGACCAGGATGGCGTTTGCTGGCATCAAACGAGACAAGGACAGGGCTGACATTATCGCTTATCTTGAGACACTCCAATAGTGGTAAGGGTTCACAACATGAAATAGAAGAAATCTGTAAGCGAGTGGCGTATATAAAAATATTTATTTATTTATTTATTATTCCACCCCCCGTTTTTTTGGTGGCATGTGTCGTCACTCCTTTTGGTCTTCGTAAAAAAAAAAAAAAAAAAAGCGGCCCTTACTTTTTGTAATACCCTTTTTTTTTTCAAAAAAGTCTGAATTCTTATTTTTCAAAAGACCATGCCATGTGAGCAGCCGACAAGGGTGGAATAATTTAAAGAAGAAAAAAAAATCAAATAATAATCCGTAACAACGGGGGGGGGGGGGGGTATATCTGTTAATCTCGCCTCCCCTCCCCTTTTTTTAGGCGCCCTGCCACACTTTGCAGGGTACCCTAAAATGTTTTTTTTTGTACCACGATGCATTTCTTACCACTATTATTTCTTTTTTTTTTGTCTTTTCCTCCTCCAATATTATGTATTTCGGTTTTTTTTTTTTTTTTTTTTTTCGCAGAACAAAAAAAAAACAAACAAACAAACAAACAAACAAAGCTTCGATTCTTTGGTGTCGATATCCCTTTTCCCAATGGAAAAAAAAGGGGGGGGGGGGATTGCTTCGCTGTTATGCGTTTTATGTCTTATTATCTTTCTTGTTTTTTTTTTTCCTCTTTATTTTCTATATTTTGAGATCTGTTGTCTGTCGGTTTGTCCCTTGAGTCATCACTTTCCACTTTAAAAACAAACTTTTTTCTTCACCAGCAAATTTACTTTATCATCTAAAAAGAAAAAAAAAATGTCGTACAAAGACGGTAACGTTGCCAAGGGTGGAAAGCTCGCCCAGACCCGTGCTGGCCAGTGCCACACTTTCGCTGAGGTATTTTAAGAAAAAAAAAGTGGGGGTGGAAAAAAAAAAAAAAAAAATCCCAGGGCGGTTCCAACGGTGTGGGCCCCAACCTGTTCGGGATCGTGGGCCGTACCTCAGGCACAGTCCCTGGGTTCGCCTACTCGAAGGCCAACTCCGAGTCAGGTGTTACCTGGTCTGAGGAGGTCCTTGACGAGTACATCACAAACCCCAAGAAGTTCATGCCCGGTAACAAGATGGCCTTCGCCGGTCTCAAGAAGGAGAAGGACAGGGCTGACCTCATCTCCTACCTGCAGACCCTTAAATAAGCACTTCTTTCTGATGCATCCCCTTTTTTTTCTTTTCTTCTTCTTCCAGTCCCTCTGTTATGTCACTGATGTAGGCATTCTTTTTATTTATTTATTCCCCTTTTTCTGTCACGGCCTCTTTACCCCCTCGGCTCCTTTCAGCCTAGTTGGGACGCCTACCGGCACGTGTCGTCGGGCGTCACAGGCGAAAGAGACCGCTACGGGTGGATAGGCGTCTCCCCTTCTTATTTTATTTTATTTTTTTTATTACTGCCGGTTTTTTTTTTTTTTTTTTTTTTTTTTTTTTTTTTTCCGAGGACAATGGCAGCGAGCTGTTCAATGCGTCGGACGGGTCCTCTTTTCTTTTTTTTATTTTATTTTTTTTTTCTTTCGCACTTAGTGCACCCTGTATACCTCATGGGTCCCCGGTACCTCATGAATCCGTTTCATTTTTTTTTCTCTATTGTTATTATTCGCTGCCAGCATAATGGGGTGGGTAGGGAGGTGCTAACTATAGTTTTTCCAAATAACACGCGAGATGATGACAACGACCCTTTCACGACATGCCAGTCTTGCTTCTGATCTTTCAATTCATGATTTACAAACAAGGACTTCTGACTTTCCAATTGTTACCAATCGTTTCTGCTGGTGTCTATCGCTACACGACAGCAGCGATCAGACTGGAAGCACCCTCTGGATAGAATGGTGCGAAACAACCCTGCCATTTGTACACCGCCCGTCGTTGCTACCGATTGGCTGTGGGATAGAGCTGGGGGGAGGGTGTCTCTCTGGGGCAACCTTTTGATGCAGCTAACACATGATGACACCGTAGTTAAAGAACATTGGTCCATTCTATGAAGACACAGTCTCCTGATTCCCCTTTAACACATAAATGACAGAAGGAAACTGATCATTAGTTCTCATAATAATAAGAGACAGCAGTGTTTCGTGTTCCTTGCGAACCCATGCTGCTGGTTCAAGTGAGGGTCAAAAACCTGCGAGATAAGCGGAAGCGGGACGAAGAAAGAAACAAGAAAGCACCGGCACGCAAGGACGGCAGATGATGAGACACGATATTGCGGTTAGATGACCTCGGAAGGCGCAGTAAAGATACTATCTGTCCTGATGCGAGAAGAGAGTGGGAATGGAGGGAAAAAAGCTTTCAGCAAGCTTATAAGCGAGCCAGTTCCCCTTAATAGGGTGATGGTTGTGAAGCAATGCGAGACAGTTCCGGGGAAGAGTAACCAATGAAAGCACCATCAAGGACCAGTGCCCTTTGTGGTAAGGGTTGCGGGATAATACTGGTGCGAGAGAAGGGGCAGAGAACAGGAAACCAATTAGGTCGAACGTTTAAAAAAAAAAAAAAAGAGTACCGGCAACCCTCCTGTGAGGTCTTTTACCTACCTTGCACAGGTTCCCTTTATCTGGTGCAAGATCTCCAAATTTGTCGGTGTGGTTGGCTTTCTTTTTCAGCAACCCAGGGAGGAACACAGCACGGGTGCCACGGAAGGCCTTTCGCAGTAAAGATACCATCCTCCAGTCCTGATGCAAGAGGAGAGTGATGGGAATGGAGGGAAAAAAGCTTTCAGCAAGCTTATAAGCGAGCCAGTTCCCTCTTAATAGGGTGATGGTTGTGAAGCAATGCGAGAGACCCCAAGCAGCAGGGGATCCCTGCATGCCTGTGGAGCGCGCAGAAACAGAAGGCGAGGGAGGGAAGGTGGATGGGAGGAAACACATGATGACACCGTAGTTAAAGAACATTGGTCCATTCTATGAAGACACAGTCTCCTGATTCCCCTTTAACACATAAATGACAGAAGGAAACTGATCCATTCATTCCACTAGTGGAAGAGGGGGTTCACTGTACTGTTTAATCACTGTTTCTATTTCACTCCACAGTTTCCACACAACAAAAAAGAAAAGACCAAAAACAGAAATGAAGCGTTTGGGACTTCCGATGCTGCTGGCAGCGGCAGCAGTGGTGCGGGTTGAGGGACACGGCTACGTGATGAGCCCGCCTTCTCGGAACTACGCGTGCAAGCTGAAGACAAACAGCGGGTGCGGAGGGGTGCAGTACGAGCCGCAGAGTGTGGAGGGACCGGACCGGTACCCAGCGAGCGGTCCTCCGGACGGGCAGCTGGCGGCGGCGGGGAGCGCGACCTGGGCCCCTCTGAACGAGCAGTCTTCGAGCAGGTGGGCGAAGACGGCGGCGAGCGGGGGCAGGACCGACTTCACCTGGCAGTTCACGGCGAACCACGTGACCCTGGACTGGAGGTACTACATCACGAAGGATGGGTGGAACCAGAACGCTCCCCTCGGGAGGGGCAGCTTCGAGGATGCTCCCTTCTGCTCCGCGGCGGGCGGGATGGTGAAGCCCCCGATGGTGACGACCCACTCCTGCACCCTCCCCTCCAAGTCGGGCTACCACGTTGTCCTCGCCATCTGGGATGTCGGTGACACCGCCGCAAGCTTCTACAACGCTGTTGACTTGGACTTCAGTGGAGGTGGTGGTGGTGGTGGTGGTGGCGGTGGGAACCCTGTTCCTCCTGTTCCGGTTCCCCCTGTTCCCACCCCTCCCACTCCTCCTGTTCCTGTCCCACCTGTTCCTGTTCCCCCCGTTCCCGTTCCCCCTGTCCCTGTTCCCCCCACCACAGGGTGCTCGAGGACGATTCCCATGTGGGGGGCTTGCACGAGCGCGATGCACTGCTGCACGCAAGGGGCGGTGTGCGACAGGCAGAGCCAGTGGTATTCCCAGTGCATCCCTGCAGCGGGGAACGGGAACACACCACCTGTCCCCACCCCTCCCACTCCTCCTGTTCCTGTCCCACCTGTCCCCGTTCCTGTTCCCCCTCCTTCCTCTGGTTGCCGCACGGCGATCCCGAAGTGGGGAAGCTGCCTTCACGCCCCCACCTGCTGCTCCGGCGGGGCCTCTTGCTACAAGCAGAGCAGGTGGTACGCCCAGTGCCTCACTGGCAACCACCTGGGTTACAAGATTGGCTGAAGCAGCAACAAGAACAGCAACAACAACAACAACAACAAGAAGAGGACCAACGCCATACTCTCTTAATTGGGACAAGACAGCAACAATACCAACTTATTAGGCTTCCTCTTCTTATTCTTCTTCTTCTGTGACTTGTGCATCGTGTCTTTTTTGTCCGAAAAAAAAAAAGCATTTAGTTAACATGATTCCCCTCGCCCACCTGTGGTGGGTCGAGAGCTTTCCTCCCGATTATTATACCTTGTAACCATGACACATGTCTGGTTACACTTTCCCCCCTCCTTTCCCTCTCGGTTGTTCCTTTTCTTTAAAACTTTTTTTTATTTTCCCAATGGACAGCTGGTGATATTGCGTATTTGACGCTCACCAAATGGTGGCTCCCGCTGTTTCGTTGAGGAATAAAAATATAAAAATACTTTTTTAATACTACATTTTTCTTTTGAAGAGTTAAAAAGAAGGCTTTTTTTTAATTCTGCATTTTTATTTTCCTTTCAATTCTCGTTTTTTAATACGCCATAGCCCCCAATCAGTCACACAGGTTTAAGAAGTGAAAAAAAAAAAAAAAAGGAAACCGCACACAATGCTGTCCGTTCTCTGCTTCGCTGCAGCCTTGAGTGCACAACCGCACATCCTGATGCTGGTGGTGGACGACCTGGGGTGGGCAGACGTGGGGTACCAAGGGGGCAACCTGCCGTCTCCCAACATCAACGAGTTGGCCAACAATGGAATCAAGCTTGAGAGGTACTACATGCAACCTGTGTGCAGCCCGACGAGGTCAGCCTTCATGACGGGGAGGTATCCCTTCCACACGGGGATGCAGCACCTGGAAACGGTCCTGCCCGGGAGCTCGGCCGGGATCCCGGCAACGGACAAGACGCTCCCGGAGTACCTTGTGTCGTCCGGGTACGACACCTACATGATCGGGAAGTGGCACTGCGGCTACGCGAAATGGGCGCAGACCCCGACGGAGCGTGGCTTCCAGCAATACTTGGGCTACATGCAGGCGATGGGGGACTACTACAACCACACGGTGGAGATGGGAAGGTTGAGCGGGTTCGACTTCTGGCTGAACAAGGAGAGGAACGCCACGGTCGGGGAGTACTCGATGACGGCCTTCATGAGGGAGGCGAACACATACCTGCACCAGATCGCGGAGAAGAACAGCCCGAGCTTCCTGTACTTCTCGCACCAGAACATGCACATCCCGCTGGAAAACCCTCCTACCCCGACGACAGAGTGCGACGGGGTGCAGCCCGCAAAGAGGAAGGTCTACTGCAACATGATGTACGAGGTGGACAGGGCGATCGGGGAGCTCGTCGCCCTCTACAGGGACCTCGGGCTCTGGGAGAACACGCTCATGATCTTCACCTCGGACAACGGGGGGGAGGTGGACGTGTCGATGACGGGAACCTCGTCGGGGGAGGTGGGGTCTGCAGGGTCGAACTGGCCCCTGCGTGCGGGGAAGTTCACGCTCTTCGACGGCGGGGTGCGGGCGGTGGGGTTCCTGCAGGGCGGGGACAGGGTGATCCCCTCGACCAAGAGGGGCACCGGCTTCAAGGGGCTCATCCACGCTGTGGACTGGCTCCCCACCCTGTTGGAAGCAGCGTCCCTCCCCGAGCAGACCTCCGACGGGGTGTCGCAGTGGAGGGCGATCATGGAGGAAGGCCCGCTGCTGCGCACGGAGGTCCCCATCAACATCTTCGACAACGGGAAGAACTACACAGCCTTCATCAGCGGGGACTGGAAGCTCATCGTGAACCCGAACCTCAACCAGTCCACCTACTACGACGGCTACTGGACCATCAACCCGTACACCTGGGAAGCACCCGACTCCGTCGCAGACGAGTACCTCTTCAACCTCATCGACGACCCCAATGAGAGGGTGAACCTTGTGGGCCAGTACCCCGATAAGGTCAGGGAGATCAAGGACCGCATCCAGACCTTGGTGGACACCAACTACGTCCCCCCGCAGGCCAACAACTTCCACCCTGAAGCGAGCCCCAACAATAATGGAGGCTACTGGGCTCCTTTCATGAACTGAGAAGGGAAAGCCACACCAGCCAGCCACGAGAGGGCGAGGGATGAAACAATCACCACCAACGACTTTTTTTTAATAAAGCCATTCCCCCCCTTTTTTTTATTCCCTTATTCTTCTTCTTGTTCTTTCTCTTTTTCGTTCCCTTTGCAATCGCGACGATTTTTAAGAAGGTTTGTTTGAAACTTTAGAAAAACAGCCGAGCAAGCCCTTTGCCATCGCGACGATTTATAAGGTTTGTTTTTTAACTTGGAAAGCAGCCAAGCACGGTTGCCGGAAAGTTGAAACGAACAACAAAGAGATAGAGCACCTTACTTGACCCGGCGGTACCTATTCTTACCGCACCCCTTAAAAAGGAATAGAAGGAAACAGCTCACACGTTTTCATAGCTCCTGGTGTCATGCACAAAGATCATTCTTGCTCCCACCAATATACAAACATGTTATCCCTCCCTTCCCCTTCTTTTTTGTTCAATTTTGCAGGCTTGCTACGTTTTTGCAACCTTCATTTTTTTATTTTCTTTTTTTTTTTTTTTTTCCTTGCTCTTTTTTTCTCTCTCCTTTTCTTTTTTTTGTCAGCAGCAGCAGCCCTACCACTGCATCCATTGCAGGCACTCGCAGTGGTGGTTTCTCCTTTGAAAGCTGTTTTCTTGATAGTTGCTGCATGTTTTTATTACACTCCGTTTGGCAGCCCACTTAGGTGGAGCTGGCGCTCTTGGCGACATATCGATCGTTTTTCTTCTTCTTCTTCTTGTCTTCCTCTTCTTATCTTGTTTCCCTTTTTTTTTCTTCTTCTTTGTTCTTCTTTTTTTGTTTCTCTTTATAAAAAAAAAAAAAAAAAAAAAAAAAATGAACAGCAGGTAAAAACAAACCACCAAACACACAAAATAATGGACGTTGTGCAGCAGTACGTAAAGTGCATGAAGGCAAAGGACCGTGATGGGATGCTGGCCCTTGTTGCGGAGGATGCGCACTTCAAGACCCCCCGGTGGGAGGTGAAGGGGAAGGGGGCTTTGAGGAAGCAGTTGTCAGGCGATGATGCACCTGACTTCTACGGGGAGACGGAGCTGGTGGAGACCCCCGAGGGCACCTTCACACGCACCCTGAAGGCAAAGGTGGCCCTGGGCCTTGTGACCCTGAAGGTGAGGCAGACCTTCACTGTTTCCGACGGGAAGGTGACATCCATGGTTGCCAAGAAGCTGTGAGACAGTAGTCCGTAGTTTTTATGATAAAATGCATAAAAATAAAATTCCCACGAGAGAACAAAAGGAAAGAAGAAAAAAAAGAGAAAAAAAAAAAAGAAAAAAAAACAAACGATCCTCCGGATGAGGAGGGGACAGAGAGGGGGGAAAAAAAAGGAGAGAATGAAAGAAAGACACCACGAACCACAATGAGAAAGAGTGGTCCGCAGCTCCACTGCTCTCTGTTCCCATCCCTCCGAAGGATCACCACACTTTCTTCCCAACATTCTAGCTAGCCTACTACAGCTGGGCTATACTTCATGAACCCCCGCAGAACAGGTGTGGATATAACTCCACATTCTTTGAGGGGGTTGTGCTTTGTTTTCTTTTTTTCGTGCCCTTATTTTTTACGGTGGGCCTTTGCTGCGAACACCTCTTCATTTGCAGTGATCTTCTGTTCCTCCATTCATTTCCCGTTTCGTTGTTTTTTGCTTTCTTCAATTTGAGTATGTAAGTTCGTCAACCCGTAGATGACGTCTGTAGGCGTTACAACTTAGTAGCAACTTGATCATGAGGATAAACACACGAAATGAAGAAAGGACATAGAGAGACGGAGAGACTTAACTCTACCTGCTTCTTTGGCAAAAAAAAGGCATCCCACCTTTGGGTGCTCCATTCCTCCCTCTTTTCTTCTTTTCCTGAGCTATTTTCTTGTTATTCTTGTTTATTCACAACTCTGTGCTTGCTGGGGTGGGGTAGGTCCCGTCGTGGGCAAGATGATGACACCACTTTACCTGGCGTATGAAGCACCTTTGGGTGCAGTGTGTACAACCATTCCATTCGCAAACCAAGATCTGTTCTGATGTCTCCTTTTTTTCTGTTTTGGGAGAAGCGGGGACTTTCCTACGAATGGGAACTCTGTGATGAGAACTCAACACACCCATTCTGTCACCTCCGATCCTAGTCGGTCGGCCCTTCAGGGTTGGCTGGTCTGCGATAGAACTGTGTTTTTTTGAAAAATAAAGTAAACCAGGGAAAGGGCACGAAACGAGGGAAATCCAAAGGTTCAACAAAAAAGAAAAAAAAAAGGAAAAGTAACCCCCGAGGAGAAGAAAGAGCACCCTTAATTAACACCACTTCGCGTTCTTCATACATGAAAGAGGCGTTGGAGGGGTGCGAGACATGTTGTGGAGAAAGAACCTAAAAGAAAAAGCACGGGTGCCACGGAAGGCCTTTAATTGTAAAGTGATCCTTCCTCCAGTCCTGATGGAAGAATCATCTTACATCACGTGAAATAAAAAATAAAAGCGCAAGCACCCTCCCCTCTCCCCCACAAGCAATTTAAAAAAACAAAGGAAACAAAAAAACCTCCATTCCACAAAACAAATGTCGCACGCGCCCACAAAAGACGTGACCACGACTGAAACAATCACCGACAAGGATGTGACCATCACAAAGGTTGTAAAGGACCATGATGAACTTGGACAGCACGTGCACAAGGAGGTAATTGACAAGGTAAGCTCCAATGGGCACACTCACACGGAGAGCACGGACTTTGAAAAGAACGGTGAACTCGTGCACAGGGAGGTGACGGAGAAGGATGGTTTGCATGGGGAGCACATCCACCAGGAGGTGACGAACACAGACAAGGGCAACAGGCACGTAAAAAAGCTGGTGACGGACACAGAGATTGATGGGAACCACATTCACGAAGAGCAAAGGGTGACCACGAACCGCACTCTTCTGGGAGACGGCATCGTGAAGAGAGTGGTCACGGACAGGGACGAACCAGGGTCGCACCACCACGAAGAGGTCACCACCATTGAGAAAATCATTGAAACTGAGCTCGACCCTCGAACCGGCAGCAGTGTGACCCGGCACGTCGTCGACGACAAGGTCGTCAACGGGGCCCGCGTCCACGAGGTGACTGACACTGTGGAGGTGCGTGGCACTGTTGAAACCACACACACTGTTGTCACCGACAAGGACACCTATGCTGGCCACGTCCACCGTGAAAAAGTAGAGCAAATCACCAGAGACCCCAACCACAAGTGCCATGCAGTAGTAGACGAAAAAACTGTACTCACCGAAGCTAACGGTCGTGTGACTATTGATGAGGTCCACAAGGAAGCCACTGTCAAGCAAGGTTAGAGAACTAGAACATCCTCCCTCTCCTTCCCATTCTTATCTGATCCTCAGCTTCTGTTAAGGAACTGGTTTCATTTCCCCTCCTTTACATTTGCACTGAGCAAAAAGGGTTTGTATGAATATCACACTTTTTTCAAAAGAAAAACCTTCCGTGATACATCCATTTTTTCCGGTGCATTCTCTCTTCTCACCTCCCTCCTTTTTTTCAGGAGCGTCTCACAACGATCTCCTTTAACTCATTTGTCTTTTGTAATCTTTGTTCTATGGTTTTTCTTCATCTTGATCTGTCCCCCACTTGTTTTTTCTCTTGTCATACTGTTTTTTGGTAATAAAAGAGAGAGAAAATAGTTGTCCTTGTATTTATTTTGTTTTTGTGGTGAGCCAAATCCCCCCCTCCCCATTTTTTTGTACCGACAAATGGGAGAACACACTTCTCATTCCATTGAGGTTGTAGCAGGCAACGCAACACGGTACATACCACCCGTTGGGCACCTCATGCTTGGAATGGGAGCTTTATCAGCGTGAGACTCTAGCGGTTCTCTTTTGCTAGTTTGTGGGAAAAGTTTCCTTTTCTTTTTTGCACAAACCAAGATGATGACAACGACCCTTTCACGACATGCCAGTCTTGCTTCTGATCTTTCAATTCATGATTTACAAACAAGGACTTCTGACTTCTTTCCATTTGTAGCCAAGGCTCTTCATTCGACACAATTTCATTCCATCCTGGCTCTTCCACCGCCCTCCGCTGTCGTTGCAGCAGTCACACTCTGTTTGTGCTGCAGGGTGAAAGTGGGCGGGAGATGAGGACACAAAGAAGAAGAAAAGAGCACGTGAAGTGAAAGCTCGAGGAACACAGCACGGGTGCCACGGAAGGCCTTTCGCAGTAAAGATACCATCCTCCAGTCCTGATGCAAGAGGAGAAGTGATAGGAATAGAAAATAAAGCTTTCAGCAAGCTTATAAGCGAGCCAGTTCCCTCTTAATAGGGTGATGGTTGTGAAGCAATGCGAGAGGCCCCAAGCAGCAGGGGATCCCTGCATGCCTGTGGAGCGCACAGGTCAAAGAAGCGCCCCAAAGCAACGTTTTGTAGAAAAAGAAGGCGAGGGAGGGAAGGTGGATGGGAGGAAACACATGATGACACCGTAGTTAAAGAACATTGGTCCATTCTATGAAGACACAGTCTCCTGATTCCCCTTTAACACATAAATGACAGAAGGAAACTGATCATTAGTTCTCATAATAATAAGAGACAGCAGTGTTTCGTGTTCCTTGCGAACCCATGCTGCTGGTTCAAGTGAGGGTCAAAAACCTGCGAGATAAGCGGAAGCGGGACGAAGACAGAAACAAGGAAGCACCGGCACGCAAGGACGGCAGATGATGAGACACGATATTGCGGTTAGATGATCTCCCCCTGGGGGGGCGTGAAATGGAACATTATCAACAAACTACACCTCTTCTGATGTCTTCCATGAAGAAAGGGAGGGAAGAAGCACCACCACAATGGGAAAGCCAGCACCTTCACAAAATGCAGAACGCGATACCCCGCAAAGAAAGAACGGCAACGCTGTAATCGGCACCCGTTGGGCACTGTTGATGCTTGGAATGGGCGCTTTATCAGCGTGAGATACGTTGCGGGGGTAAAAAAGAAGGGGGCTGGGGGAGGGGAAGTAGAGGGAAAAGAGAGCACCCTTAATTAACACCACTTCGCGTTCTTCATACATGAAAGAGGCGTTGGAGGGGTGCGAGACATGTGGGCACACACAACACACGAGCGCAGCAGTGTTTCGTGTTCCTTGCGAACCCATGTTGCTGGTTCAAGTGAGGGTCAAAAACCTGCGAGATAAGCGGCACAAGCTTTTTAAGGGGGACCAATGTTTCCAACCTCCCTGTGGTGGTTCCTGGTAATTGTGGTTTGGAGAAACACAAGCGAAAGGGAAACTCTCGTTCTAAAGCCGTACACGTGGGGAAACCTGGACGGGGGTGGAGAGCCCACCCTACGCGTGGCGCCAGTTAGCATCGCCCTCAACGGAGAGTCCCTTATCCCATTACATCGAACAAGGAGGTGGCTTCACCAGGTCAGGCAAGTAGCCTCCCCGCGGCATCGTGCCAGTGAAGCAAGCCTCCCACAACTCTCCAGTTGGTGTTTAATTGCTTCTGTGGCCTCTCTCCCTATTTCAATTTCCAAGCTTTCTTTACCTCTCCACTTTTACTTTCTACGGGACCACAGGGGACTTGGGAGGCTTCGGGGCGAAGTTTCACAAGGGTGGCCGCTGTGTCACATACTGCATGGCACCACTAAAATCGCGACAACTTTTTTTCTTTTTTTTTGAAAACTTGCAGCAAGCTTGTAACAGCCTGTTCCCTCTCTGAATAGGGTGCTGGTTGTGAAGCGATGCGAGAGATTGGGATAGAAGAAGCAGAAGAGAAGAAGAAGAAACAACAACGCTGTACATACCACCCGTTGGGCACCTCATGCTTGGAATGGGAGCTTTATCAGCGTGAGACCCTTGGACAGAAAACAACAAGGAAGAAGAGCCATCAAGGACCAGTGCCCTTTGTGGTAAGGGTTGCGGGATAATACTGGTGCGAGAGAAGGAAATGGACGAGAATAGTAAACCAATCGAACCCACAAAAAAAGGAGTACCGGCAACCCTCCTGTGAGGTCTCTTACATACCTTGCACAGGTTCCCTTTATCTGGTGCAAAATTCCAAACTTGCCGGTGTGCTGTCTGGCTTTCCTTTTCAGCAACCCAGGGAGGAACACAGCACGGGTGCCACGGAAGGCCTTTCGCAGTAAAGATACCATCCTCCAGTCCTGATGCGAGAGGAGAAGTGAAGAGAGAAGGAAGCTTTCAGCAAGCTTATAAGCGAGCCAGTTCCCTCTTAATAGGGTGATGGTTGTGAAGCAATGCGAGACAGTTCCGGGGAAGAGTAACCAATGAAAGCACCATCAAGGACCAGTGCCCTTTGTGGTAAGGGTTGCGGGATAATACTGGTGCGAGAGAAGGAAGTGGATGAGAATAGGAAACGAATCGAACCCAAAAAAAAAGAGTACCGGCAACCCTCCTGTGAGGTCTCTTACATACCTTGCACAGGTTCCCTTTATCTGGTACAAGATCTTGCCAGTAAACCATCAACTTGCGCTTAGTGATTATCAAAGCACAAAAGACTAGAGTCTCTGACCTTGTCATCACAGATGAGAGGTGTTTGATGGATAGGTGCTCTGCACAACCTTTTCTGAAAGAAAACGCCAACCCTTTTACGTTTCCCTTTTTGTTAAGACGGGGGGGGGGGGCAAAAAAGCAAAATTAAATACAAAAAAAGGTGGGCGAGCGAAAAAAGAAATGTTGGCCCCGAAGAGGAATTCGGGGAGGATGAACTCGATACTGATAGTGGCGATGGGCACGTTGGTAAATCTGTATTGGGGTTGGGCCAGAGACAAGCAATGTGCTATCGAAGCCAAAATGATAATAAAAGAGATGAAACAGAAGCAAGGCAAAACCACGATAGACAGCGAAGAATGCCCCGAGTGCAAAGAATGCCCCGTTTGCAGAGAATGTGACGACACACAACAACAACAGCAACAACAGCAGCAGCAACTTAAGTGTCCTGCCTGTCAACATGGAGGGAAGTGCGATCCAATATCATTGAAATGCATTTGTAAAAATGGTTATGCGGGTAAAGGCTGTGCTCTGAGGGACAGCAATGTCGAAGATGCCATCTCTGTGGTGATCCCGAAACAAGGCGGGACGAACGTTGAAAAAGTCTCTACCGGGATTTTAAAGAAACATCCGAACATACAAATCGTGACGGAGCACGAAGGCGAACGGGAAACCCTCGGGGAGGAGCTCAACGAGTTGATCGAGACAACGAAAACAGAGCTGGTTCTAGTAATACTGGACGGGTCATGGTGGGGCAGCCAATCGAACTTGACCCAAGCCTTGGAGATGATAAAAGAAACTGACGTTGATATCCTAGGAGGCCTTGTCGAAGGAAAAGGAAGGCTTTTATCAACACCATGCTGGGACCTCGTCCATTCCAGATGGCAGCTGCACCATAGAAAACCAGCGTTCGGGTATTCAAGACACGAACAGCGTGTCATGTACTGCGATACAACCTCGCAGATATTCTTGCTGAAGAAGACAGTGTTGGCGTCCCTCGGGGGTTTTGGGAAGTGGAACGGTAAGACACTTCTGAACGATCTGTTTCTGCGAATTAAGACGCACAACGAGGTTTTGAAACAAGACGCTGGGTACCCCGCTTCCCCTACACGGATATCCGGTTGGATACTAGTTGGTGTCGCTGCTGAGGTGATCTACCCTGTGAAGGATGGTTTGAAAGACACCTTCACCAAAGAATTTGCAGAGAAACATCAAATCGAAGCTTACTTCAACGAAAAATCCGAGCGCGTGGGGGAAATCACGTGTATCAAGACAGGTGGGAACCTGCAACATTCTGTCGATGGGAGATACTCACCACTATGCCACAGGTACACACGGCAGCGCGATTTCGTCTTGATCTACGACATGTGGGTCGACCCCAAATTCTCCCCTCCGAAAGCTGAAAACGCAGCTAATTTCAAATACGCCGTCTCCGTTCACCATGGCAACCTCTTCGGTGCTATGAGAATGGGTACAGAATTGTTGTGGGAGACTGATGGGGATTTCGACTTGGTAGCGTTTAATTTAACAAACGACCAATTAATAGAACGGGGGCAAGCTGTATACAACGTCCTGCGTTCGAAAGGTTTCACTATTAAATTTCCTCACCGGAAGCTGTCATACGCAAATGTCTTGAAGGACAAAACCGACTTTCAGATATCCCTACGGTCTCCCAAGGATCCTCTAACTGCGGGAAAGCCTCCTCACGTTCACACCGTGTCCGTGATGTACCAAGGGAGAAAGGTTTTCGTGAACGGGTTCGACAATCCATGGAAAGGCATACGAGCTGACAAGGGGCACGACTACAGAGAACACTACCTCGCGCAACAACCCTGGGTCCTTCATTTCACTAATGAGTCCATCCATTGCAAGGGTGGTTACCACAATGCATGTCTTCCTCCTTGCGCCTCTCCTTCTTGGATTACCGACCACAACTATTGTACCGATACTGCTTTAAACCCCGAGTGGCGTGACCCCTTCCTCTGGGACCGCGACGACAACGATGCATGGTTCCACCAGATAGATACGTTTAAGTGAACGGGGATGGACGGGGGAGAAAAGAATGGGGTATTATTATCTTTTCTTTATTCTTCCAATTAACGACTTAAAGTTTATTTGTTTTTCCACCCCCCCCTTTTCTTTTGTTTGCTTGATAATAATAACACGCCCGCAGGGGGATCTTAAAACAAAAAAGATGAAAACACTCGCGATGGCGATGCTGCTGCTCGGGGCAGCGCAGACCTCAACTGCAATTTGGAGTCATGGCCCCGAGTCATTCAACTGTAAGATGAGGAAGCTCGCATGGGAGTACGGGCAGAAGACCGTCCCCCGACTTGGGAAGTTCGAGAACCTGTACTACGCACTGGGTCTGAACAAGGACTGCCAGAACTACACTGGTGGAATCCCGAGCTTCACCCCCGCCGACCAGGAGGCGAAGAGGGGCCCGTTCCCCACATCGAGGCCCGGTGACGCGGCAGTGTTGTTCGTGGACTGCGCGACGGGGAGCGACGGGAACTCCGGGTCGATCACGGCACCCCTGAAGACTATCCAGGCAGCGGTGACGAAAGGGAAGGGGCAGCAGACAACGGTGAACCTGCGGGCGGGGACATGCTACCTCACTGAGGCGGTTCAGGTGACGGCTGAGAACAAGGACCTCACGATCCAGAACTACAACGGGGAGGCGGTGACGGTGAGCGGGGGGAAGAAGGTGGGTCTTGACTGGCAGCCGTACAACGTCGCGAACGGGAACAACATGTACACCGCAGACATGTCGCAGGCAGGCATCGACTACGCGTGGGGCTTCCAGATGAACGGGGTCCGTGCCACGAGGGCACGCTACCCCAACGGGAACGTCGAACTCCCTGAGAGGCAGGAGGAGGCTGGTGACCCAAACGGTGTGCAGATGATTCCCAGCTCTGCCGCCACATGGACCCCCCCTGACTTCTCCAAGCAGGGAACACAGAAGTACGTCACCAACACGAACCCTTCGCAGATGAGGAACTTCACCACCTACGGCTACCAGGAGTACATGGTGGGCATTGGGGGCCCTTGCGATATCTACACACCTCCTGTCTCTTACTGGTGTTCCGTGGACCCCTCTGGTGGTGGTGCCTTCCCCTTCCGCTTGCCACGTGGCGTGACTCCAAATGCGTCTGTGATTGCACCCCCCAACGGCGGGCCTGACTCTGGGCTTCACATGCCCTACAAGAACATTGAGGGTGCCATCTTGAACGTGTGGAGGCCCGCCCGTTGGGCAAACTGGATGTTCGAGGCAGGTCCTTACGACTCCGCCACCAACAACATCACATTCGGGCTTGGTGGATTCCAAGGAGCCAGAGGAAACAGCATAGGTGGTGACTGGTTCATTGAGAACGTGTTTGAGGAGTTCGACTACCCGAACGAGTTCTTCTACGACAGGGCAGCGAAGAAGATGTACTTCTACCACAATGCGACTGGTGCCCCGCCTGCCGACGGGGAGTACGTCATCCCCCAGATCAAGACCCTCTTCAACCTCACTGCGGAGACCCGCTGGAACCCCATTGTCGGTGTCACCATTCGTGGGCTGAAGATGACCGCCACCCGCTACACTTACATGGAGGCGCACGGCGTTCCCTCTGGTGGTGACTGGGCCCTGGACAGGATGGGGGCGGTTTTTTTGGAGGGCACCGAGCAGTGCACCGTTGACAGCAACTTCATCACCCGCATTGACGGGAACGGCGTGGTATGCAATGTGACATTCAAACAACAACACAACACAACAGTTCGTGAGTGGGTACAACCGCAATGCCACAGTCAGCCGCAACGAGTTCGCATGGATTGGTGGGAACAGCATGGCCGCCTGGGGGTACACCAACGAGACTGGTGCCAACCCGCTTGAGGGCTTCGACGGCACCGACGGGAACCACCCGAGGTACACCAACATCATCAACAACGTAGCCCGTGAGATCGGACACTACGGTATGCCTTTGGGAGGAGGATGGCAACAACAACAACAACAACAACAACAGAGAAGCAGTCGGCCTTCTACTTCCAAGGGAAGGTGGCGGAGTCGAACTTGCAGTACAACGTGTTCTTCAACGGCCCCCGTGCGGGGATCAACTTCAACGACGGCCTGGGGGGCGGCGATGTTCTCCACGGGAACCTGCTTTTCTCCACTTTGAGGGAGAGCCAGGACCACGGGCCTTTCAACTCGTGGGACAGGCAGCCGTTCCTGACAACTGTGAGGACTGGTGAGCCCTCTGTGCAGATGGCGTGGAGGACAATCTCGAACAACTTCTGGATTGACAACTACAACCTTCAGGAAGCTGTTGACAACGATGCTGGGAGTGCTTACTTCCACACCCATGACAACTTCCTTGTCTCTGGTTTACAAGGGATGAAGAACGACGCTGGTGGCCACGACAACTGGCACTTCGACAACATCTACGGGTACTTGCAGCAGGGCTTCGGCATCTGCAGCCAGATCGCCGGCCACGTCGATGCCTTCTTCAACAACACTCTGGTCATGACCTCTGAGATTGTTGGCAAGGGTGAAGGTTGCTCCGGTCCCGGGGCTACTATCGTGAAGAACCTCAACATTTTCACGCCCTCTGGTAAAGCCACCGAGTGCGGACACAGCCCTCCTCAGTCCCCCGGCACCACTGTCAACAAGCTCCCAACCGATGAGTACATCATCAACCTGGCCAAGACCAAGCTTGGGATGTGAATGTAACTCGAATGGTGAAAAGTATTTATCGCTGTTAACTAAAACATGCCACGTTATATTATTGCAACCACTTTTTTTTTTTTTTTTTTTGTTGCAGCACTGCCGAAAAGAAAGGTCGAGGCCCCAGAAGGGGAAATGGGGCAGATAAGTAGAGACAAGGGACGTTCCAAGCAGGAACCTCTTTTACCTCATCTCTTTTTTTTATTCTAGGCTGGGTGAGCGGACCTGGATTACAAGATATTTGTGGTCACGAGGCTCCCTTTACCGGTATTTTGTAATTGCCACTTTTTTTTTTTTTTTTTTTTTTCTTGCTTAACGGGAAAACTGTCCTGTTTCTCTTTCAAGTTTGTTTCTTCTCTCCTTTTCTTATGCTCTTGCTCTTTCTAAAAAGGCATTTCATTTTCTTTTCTTGTTTCCGTGCCCCCCCCCCCTTTTTTTGTTTTTTTTAAATTTTTGCATTCTCTTCTCGCTGCAGTTTTGTTTTGCTTTTTTCTTCTTCTATTCACTCAGCACCCAGCGTGATATTTATCGCTAAGAAAAAAAAAAAAAAAAAAAAAAAAACTCTTTTCTGTAGTGTCAAAACGTCAAATAGTGCAAATATACACAAGCAAATGGAACCAACATAATTATATAAAAAAACGAGGAGAAAACGCACCGCTAAAAAAAATGAAGTGAATATGGTGGGTTTTTTGTAGTACCAGGTACTCTCCTCAATGCTTCCGCGCCTTTGTGTTTTTTGCCTCTTTTGAACATCCCTTTCTTTATGCTATGGTAGAGTGAATAAAAAAAGAAAACTGTTCCAACGCTGCACGCGAGAAGTAAGAAATAATCCCTCGAGGAAAGCAAGCAGAAAAAAGAAAGATAAAAGGCCTTTCTTCTTGTTCCAACGTAAACGGACCCCAAGGAAAGCTTTCTTCTTCATTGAACAATGGAAGATAATGCTTTTTCTCCCCCCCAAAGAAAAGTAAAGTATTGGCGTGATTATCCCCCCTATTTCCCCCATTCTTTTTTACAACTTCAGAAACTTTTGTTTCTGGCGAATAGAAGTATGAAGAATGTTGATCTTTTTTCCTACTCCTTTTTTCACTTTTTGATTTAATGTATAACAACACGCCCGCAGGGGGATCTTGAAACAAAAAAAGATGAAGACGCTCGCGATGGCGATGCTGCTGCTCGGGGCAGCGCAGACCTCGACTGCAATTTGGAGTTTTGGCCCCGAGTCATTCAACTGTAAGATGAGGAAGCTCGCATGGGAGTACGGGCAGAAGACCGTCCCCCGACTTGGGAAGTTCGAGAACCTGTACTACGCACTGGGTCTGAACAAGGACTGCCAGAACTACACTGGTGGAATCCCGAGCTTCACCCCCGCCGACCAGGAGGCGAAGAGGGGCCCGTTCCCCACATCGAGGCCCGGTGACGCGGCAGTGTTGTTCGTGGACTGCGCGACGGGGAGCGACGGGAACTCCGGGTCGATCACGGCACCCCTGAAGACTATCCAGGCAGCGGTGACGAAAGGGAAGGGGCAGCAGACAACGGTGAACCTGCGGGCGGGGACATGCTACCTCACTGAGGCGGTTCAGGTGACGGCTGAGAACAAGGACCTCACGATCCAGAACTACAACGGGGAGGCGGTGACGGTGAGCGGGGGGAAGAAGGTGGGTCTTGACTGGCAGCCGTACAACGTCGCGAACGGGAACAACATGTACACCGCAGACATGTCGCAGGCAGGCATCGACTACGCGTGGGGCTTCCAGATGAACGGGGTCCGTGCCACGAGGGCACGCTACCCCAACGGGAACGTCGAACTCCCTGAGAGGCAGGAGGAGGCTGGTGACCCGAACGGTGTGCAGATGATTCCCAGCTCTGCCGCCACATGGACTCCCCCTGACTTGTCTGAACAAGGCAAGCAGAAGTACGTCACCAACACGAACCCTTCGCAGATGAGGAACTTCACCACCTACGGCTTCCAGGAGTACATGGTGGGCATTGGGGGCCCTTGCGACATCTACGACCCCCCTGTTGCTTACTGGTGCTCCCAGGACCCCTCTGGTGGTGGTGCCTTTGCTTTCCGTGTGCCCCAGGGTGTGACCCCCAGCAAGTCTGTGATTGCACCCCCCAACGGCGGGCCTGACTCTGGGCTTCACATGCCCTACAAGAACATTGAGGGTGCCATCTTGAACGTGTGGAGGCCCGCCCGTTGGGCAAACTGGATGTTCGAGGCAGGTCCTTACGACACCACCACCAACAACATCACATTCGGGCTTGGTGGATTCCAAGGAGCCAGGGGAAACAACCAAGGTGGTGACTGGTTCATTGAGAACGTGTTCGAGGAGTTCGACTACCCGAACGAGTTCTTCTACGACAGGGCAGCGAAGAAGATGTACTTCTACCACAATGCGACTGGTGCCCCACCTGCCGACGGGGAGTACGTCATCCCCCAGATCAAGACCCTCTTCAACCTCACTGCGGAGACCCGCTGGAACCCCATTGTCGGTGTCACCATTCGTGGGCTGAAGATGACCGCCACCCGCTACACTTACATGGAGGCGCACGGCGTTCCCTCTGGTGGTGACTGGGCCCTGGACAGGATGGGGGCGGTCTTCTTGGAAGGCACTGAGCAGTGCACCGTTGACAGCAACTTCATCACCCGCATTGACGGGAACGGCGTGGTATGCAATGTGACATTCAAACAACAACACAACACAACAGTTCGTGAGTGGGTACAACCGCAATGCCACAGTCAGCCGCAACGAGTTCGCATGGATTGGTGGGAACAGTCTGGCCGCCTGGGGGTACACCAACGAGACTGGTGCCAACCCGCTTGAGGGCTTCGACGGCACCGACGGGAACCACCCGAGGTACACCAACATCATCAACAACGTAGCCCGTGAGATCGGACACTACGGTATGCCTTTGGGAGGAGGATGGCAACAACAACAACAACAACAACAACAGAGAAGCAGTCGGCCTTCTACTTCCAAGGGAAGGTGGCGGAGTCGAACTTGCAGTACAACGTGTTCTTCAACGTATGTCTTACACAATTCTCTTTTTTTTTTTCTATAACTCTTTCTCACAGGGCCCACGTGCGGGGATCAACTTCAACGACGGTTTCGGGGGTGCTGACACGCTGCACGGAAACCTTGTCTTCTCCACATGCAGGGAGAGCGGTGACCACGGGCCTTTCAACTCGTGGGACAGGCAGCCGTTCTTGACATCTGTGAGGACGGGTGAGCCCTCTGTGCAGATGGCGTGGAGGACAATCTCGAACAACTTCTTCATTGACAACTACAACCTTCAGGAAGGCATTGACAACGATGATGGGAGTGCTTACTTCCACACCCATGACAACTTCCTTGTCTCTGGCAACCAGGGAATGAAGAACGACTTCGGTGGCCACGACAACTGGCACTTCGACAACATCTACGGGTACGTGAAGCAGGGCTTCGGCATCTGCAGCCAGCTTGCTGGCCACGTCGATGCCTTCTTCAACAACACTCTGGTCATGACCTCTGAGAACGTAGGCAGTGGTGAAGGTTGCTCCGGTCCCGGGGCTACCATCGTGAAGAACCTCAACATTTTCACGCCCTCTGGTAAAGCCACCGAGTGCGGACACAGCCCTCCTCAGTCCCCCGGCACCACTGTCAACAAGCTCCCAACCGATGAGTACATCATCAACCTGGCCAAGACCAAGCTTGGGATGTGAATGTAACTCGAATGGATAACAAGGGAGAGAAGAAATCTTTTAATTTTTTTTATTTTTAATTCTCTTTCCCTCGCATTCTTTTTTATTTCTCTTTTTTCAAGATACACACAATTAAGACTCGTTACCCCTGTTCTCCCTTTATTTTCTTTTTCTACTTTCTTTCCTGGTTTTCTGTCTTTCTTTCCAAGGCTGCCTATGTGGCTGTCTTTTGCTTTATTCTTCCTTTATTATTATTATTTTTTTTTTTTTTTTTTTGCATTCTCTTCTCGCTGTGGTTGGTCTACTTTTGTATTTATTTTACTCGAACAGAGAAAAACTGTTTTTATTAATATTATGTTCAAAGAATGCACTGGTGAAGAGAAAACTGGAACCAACAGAATTATATCCTCAGGCGCTTCCTTTTCACTTTCAACCGTGTCTCTCTTGAATGCACCCCCTCCCCCACACACCTCCCTCCTTTCGGAATCAATGCGGAGGATGAGTAAATGGAAAACACTGAATTGTAGCACCACAGCAAGAAGTAAGAAAAATCCCAATGGAATTGGGGGAAAAAAAACACCTTTTCTTAGTGTTTTTTCAAACGTCAAAGAAAACCAGGAAAGAAAGAAATAGAGAAAAAGAAGAATGGGGGGAGGAGGAGGGTGATAAGAAAAATGCCCCAAATTACCTTGTCTTTTTGTCAACGTTAAGAATTAAAAAAAAAAAAAAAAAAAAAAGAGAAGAAAATTGTTCATTCTGGTGCTGTATGCATCTTTTTTTTTTTTTTTCTTCCCTCCTCTATTTTGTGAGTGATCGTTTCATTTCCTTCCTCAATTTCCCACCCCATTCCCTCAATAACCACAAACTTTCACAGAAAGGGCGGGGAAAAAAAAAAATAATGTCTAACAAGAGGAATGCGCTTCAGGCGATGATGTCACGAAGCAAAAGCCCCGAAAATAACAAAAAACGAAAGACAGCCACCGCTGTGGGAAGCCCATCTCCAAAAGGCCTGCAAGACCTCCTGGGAAGGCTGAAAAATGGCCTCCCAGGTAGTTACGAGGAGCAGCAAAAGAAATTATTCAGTGTTGCGTCGGACCTCATGACCTACTTCGAACTGGATATCAACGGTAAAGCATGGAGGATCTCGGAGGTGGAGGCCTACGTCCATCACGACACCCACAAGGACGTGTACACACACCGCCAACCCGACCAACTTGAATCCGGTTCATGGTACTTCCACCGGCAAGGAAACACTGGCGCTTACAAAGGCGGTACTTACAAAGGGTTGGACCTCACTATGGGCAACGAAGAAACAAAAATGTACTGTGGCTTCCTCATTCGATCCATCTCATCTTCCGGTGTCGTAGTGGAGGGACCTTGTTTGGCTGTCAATAAGATACTTGAGTTAAACCAGTGCGACTCGATAGCAAGCTTTGCCAATGGGAGGACTGGGAAGCAATTGTATGCTGAATCAACGGAAGGGCTTACCCTCAAGCTTTCCAAGACTCCATTGGACAAACCTGTTTTCTCCGGGCCTCGTGTGGGCCTTACTCTTCGCTCGGACCCTGGCAAGGTTAAATTTTGTGCGCGTGCCTACCGCTTCAGCACCACCCCTGCGCAAATCAAAAAGTTCAAGGCAGGCTTCGCAGCAGTTGCAGTGTCGGAGGGCCTCTCAACTGCTGCCATTATGGATGCGTTTAACATCAAGCCACGGTTTGCCAATGACTACATAGCCGCTGCTCAAAAGGGGATCAAGTCATCTGATTACTCCCCTTTCGTTGATAAAGTGCTCAGTGCGACTGAAATCTGCGAAATGTTCGGAGCGACAAGAAAGTCGTTCTGAAATTAGAAAAAGAGGGAGAAAAAAAAGAAAAAAAAAGCAAATCCCATTTGTATTCATTGCTTTTTTTTCTTTTTTCTCTTCTCTTTTTTTAAGAGCTCCCTCTCGTTTCTTTTGCAGTGTGGCATCCTGGGGGAAGCACTTGTCACATTGCATCCACAACTCGCTAGTGTTGGTTTCACGCCCAAGCTACTGAAGAGATATTACTAGTGATTTTCTTTTTTATTTCCACTCCATTCTTCTCTTTTTTTTATTTTTCTCTGTTTTCGGTACAATAATATAAAAAGAGGGGTGTGGGTGATGGGTGCAAAGCCGGGGAAAGAATGGCACAGCTGTCTGCAGGACTACAACACCTACGCATCGGGGCAGGGAAAGCACGACAAATCCTTCTGCATAGAAGAGCAGGGCGAGGCAATATCCTGCAAACCAAACGAAACGATAGTCGGACTGGCACCTGGAAAGTGCGGGGATCGCGGATACACACACTACTGCCTGAAGCGATCTGCTGCTAACTTCGCGACTACAAAATCATCACACCGTGGCCCGTGTTGATGCTAGAAAGAGAAAACCTGAAAACAGTTTATTTACACATACGTAGTTTTCTATTGTTTTTTTTTTTTCTTCTCTTATTTTTGTTCTTGTTTCCCCCCTCTACCAAACTAAATAAAAAAGGCGGAGAAAAAAAAAAATGTCGCAAAAGACAGTACCCGACTCAGAGCCCCCTCCGGATGGGGACGAGAAATGTTGGGCATCCCCCGCCTGGCACCCGCTTAAGGAAGGCGTGATGTGGGTGGAGGGTGATGAGTTCGCAACGTCCGCGCTGCAACAGCTTGTGGAAGAGAACAATTCAAGGAAAGAGATACAGGACCTCTCCTCGTTGGGACCGTTGGAGTTGCAGACCCTCCGCAAGGCAATGGTGTACTTAATGCTCCACCATAACGAGATGGAGGAGATGCTCGTCCTCCTTGAAAATAGCGGGAAGGAAATGACAGAGGAAGAATGGGACAACGTGTGGAAGAAGGTCGCCGAGGCATCTCAAGACGAAGACTCTCACGCCGCCGAAAGAAAGTACCCCATGAAGTCTATGTTCAGTTTTTTCAAGCCTGCACCGCTCCTTACACTCGATGTGAGTGCAAGCGAGACTGTCAGTCAGATATCAAGACAAGAGCGTGACATAACGATGCACCGTCTCTACTGTCTTCTGAACAGTACGAAGTCAGAGACTCAAAAGTACCTTCCCATCTCCGACTGGTTGCGGCTCATCGATCCCAACAAGAAAACAACAGGCGGCAACGCAGCGTATAGAAACGTCCGTTCACAAGCCGCAGCAGAGCTCGTCACCCAACAAGCTAAAGCGTGCAGTATTGAAATGTCTCAAGCCAAACTAACAGAATTCTTCGCACACATCATGGGAGAGCGGGGTGAAAAAGTCTCACTCGACCAGAGCGCGAGGGAGTTCAACCAAAACGTGGTCCGCTACAACGAGAAGAGATGGCGGAAGGGCGCCCCGATCGCCCTGGGGAAGATCCTCAAACCGAAACCGGAGCAACTGGCGTTTTGGGTTTCCGTGGGGAACTTCAAAAAAATCACATTCGGGTTGAAAGAAAGCGACGAGCTGTTCGAACTTCTAGACGACGATGTACAACAAGCGAACAAGGACATGACACAAGAACTACAGGACCAACTCAGTCATTTGAAGGAGGACATACTCCTCGTTACATCCAGCATCATGTCCGAGAAGGCGATGGTACAGTTCGAAAGACGCCTACGAACATACACCACAAGGCTGGGCATCTTCGGGCACTATGACATGCTGAGGGAAGTGTGCGAGTCCTACATCATCCATGAGGCAACCTTTTGCAATGCGTACGTTAAGACGTTTGGCATTGTCCCTGACAGCGATCCCAATAACAGAAGCACTTGCGCCGCCGAGTGCGACTTGTGGCCCACTTTGGCACACATCTTCAACGGAGAAATCAACAAAAAGATATTCCTCTCAAACTGCGCCAAAAAACCAACCATCCCCGCCGAAGGCCTCGGCTATCACATAGGCTACACAAAGAGAAGGTACGAGATCACCATGCGCGACATGTTCTTCGTGTTGTACATAATATTCGTGATTCTGCTGACTTTCTTCCTGCAGTCCGACAAGGGTATCAGACCTGGGTACTACCTCAACGTCGCAATCAACGAAAACATAGGCAAGGATGAGATAGGGGACGAAACCAAGTATTGGTTCGCGCAGACCTTTTACGACGCTGTGAATGAAGAGGAGTACTGGGATTGGTTCAAAGGCCCTCTGTTGCAGTCCCTTTACGACTCAGACGAGCCAACCAAACCTGGGACACAAACAACGTTTTTCCATTCTAGCAAACTAGTCGGGGGGATGAAGCTACGGCAATTTCGACAACGACCGCGAAACTGTAAAGGGATGGATGCACTCTTTGCCTCTGATACAGATGTGTGCCGTGCGGAGGGTGACACTCGGAAGTTCACTGACTGGCTGAGCATCAAGAATAAGAACGTGACTACAGACCCAGTGACATCGACATGTCTAGAGCCCAATGCGTTCTACGACGACAGGGATCCTGTCACCATTGTGATCGACACGACGGAGGACTACTGGGAGGCCTGCAATGTCATCGCGCACGCCACACGTATTCTAATTGAGGAAAAGCTCACGACGCGCGCCACAATAGCCAATGCAACGGATGTGCCTGGTATCAGCACCACGCACATCACCATCGGTACAGGGTCAGGCACTGTCACGTCTATTACGCAGGGTTGGTTCATGACCCAAGCGGGTGCTACAGCATGCCCCAAGTGTACTTCCATCGGCCATACTGCGCTCTTCAACTCCCGCAACGCTGCTGTCTTTAACAGCATCATCCTTGACAGAGATGCAACGCAGAGCGACGTCGAAGCAAAGCTTATCAGCAATAATCTGACGTCCTTCACACGCGAGACACACGCCATCTCCGACTATGACACGGTTGTGTTGTCGCGCAACTCCAACGGCGATTCTCTTCTCTTCTACGATGTTTCCCCTGGGAAGCTCACCGGGTCCTTTCCGACTGTGAGGCTCACCTTGGCGGATGACTACTCGCAAGACACAATCTCGAAAGGCTTCAATCTTGCTTCCACTGACCTGAAGGAGCACTTCGCTGACATCGAGCAGCTGGTGCATTACCTTGTCTTCAACGAGAACGACATGAAGAGCATGATGAAGGACCTCAACAACGAAAACGCGACGGCCTCTGCATGCAACTGGTTGAAGAACAGCGCCAACACGTGGAAATGGTACCAATGGGTGCGACGCGCTGTGGCCGACGACATGCAACAGAAAAGGAATTCGTACCACCCTAAATGCTACGACTCCTGGGAGGACCGCAAGCAGGATGAACGCGGGTATTTGGACAGCCAGAACCTGGTGACTGGTGTGCTGCCCCCCAATGTGAACTACACGCCGAAGGCCATCTACAACATCGACAACAGCAACGCTCTGACGGATGAACTGATGTTCTATGCACCCACAAGGGAGCAGTTCAAGACATGGATCCAACAGGCTGAGGATGGGAACCTCACAGCGCAAGCCTTGTGGTTCGATGCGCAGCCGTGGGTATACAGGTCATGCAGCGAGCTTGGAGGTGCGAAGTTCCTAAGCTACCCAGGACGGATGGTCGCCTCGGGTACGCAGACGATGGCACTGTACGGGTGTTCCGGGTACGGGACAATCCTCCCTGTGGACATGTCGTACCAGGAAATGGTGCGTGTGGTGGAACACTTGAATGCCAACCAATGGATCGACGTGTCCACTAGAGGTGTCATGGTGGAGTTCTTCATCCACAACCAGAACTCGCGTCTTATATCGAGGTTCCAGTACATGGCGGAGATATCGACGACGGGAGGGTACGCCATGACTTTGCAGGTGCACACCTTCAGGCTCTTCCAACTGTCGGCTCAACAGGCACCTGCACTGTTCGTCATCGCTGTGATTATAACATTACTGTTGATGTTCACGCTGATCTACGAAAGCTTCAGATCCTTCAGGCTGGCGTGGCACAACAGACTGGTCGAACTGCGTGCGGAATCGGACAAGGCACACGGTAATTGGTGCCCGTTGGTGACATGCAACAAAAAGTGCAGCTTTGCTGGGATCAAACTCACGATGCCGCTTATGGTCTTGTATTTCAGCGACTTTTGGTACGTTTTCGACACAATTTTCTTCGGTGTGGTGGTGATCTCGTGGGCCTTCAGGTTCTGGTTCATGTGGCTGTCGACCACCGACGCCAACATTGCATGCGACAGGGTGTTCCCCGACCAGTACGAGACAGCCTCTGAGATCAGCTACTCGCTGTTCCAACTGGACGGTGTTGCCATCCTCCTCGCCTACATGAGGTTCATCTATTACCTCCGCTCCTTCCAGGAGATTAATAGGATCGTGATGACCGTCACAAAAGCCGCCCTGTTGATTGTGTACTTACTTGTCATATTCGTGATCTTCATGATGGCGTTCACGCTGTCTGCGTGGGTCGTCTTCGGCACGCTAATCGAAAGATACAGAGTATGTCGTTATTATAAAAAAAAAACCTCAAGATAAAAAAAAAAAAAAAAAAAAAAAAAAGGGAGCTGGAGATGCTTTCGGCACGTTGTTGTTCATGATGATGGGTGAGATTGACTTCGATCTGATGAGTGAGGTATGATGACAATATTTTATAAAAAGAAGGGAGGGGAAAAAAATATTTAAAAAAAAAAAAAAAAAAAAAAAAAAAAGGCGCGTCCCGGTTTCTCGCTGACGTTCTTCCTCCTCTTTTACATAATTGTCATCACGATCCTCTTCAACCTGTTGATCGGTGTCATAACATCCTCTTTCAACGAGGTTTACACAAAGCGTTTCGACGAAGACGCTTTCATTGCACGTGTAGTTCACGACCCTGCTTCCGGTGCATGGGACGGCGACAGCGCCTTCGGTCTGAGACAGTTCGCGATGGAGAATGCCGCCGTGAGAGAGGCGCTGTATTACGTGAAGAAAATGACATACTCACTAAACTGCTTGAGGGAGAAGAAAGAGTTGGATTACAGAAATTCGAACCCAAGGAAGTTCTGGCCGAGCTACCAGATTTTAATACAGGACTTGGACTCTCCCGATATGCACCTGGTGTTCAGAGCACACACAATCTTCAAGCTTTTGGCTAAGAAGTACGGAGCGTCTCTGAACCCATCTGCTTCCGAAGAGGAGGGGAGGAATATAAAATCATACGATTTGACAGCGAAACCAGTGATGGATTTTATCGATGATTCGGTGGGGCCTACAAGGAGATCCTTGATAGATTTCATGTTGGTTGAGGTACCGAGTAGAATCATGAATTTGAACAAAACCCGTGCTTGGCACATGTTGCTGAGCGATCACAAAATCTGGAAAGACGAGGTGGAAAGATGGGCCAATTTCGATCTTATGGAAGACGCTGACGACGTCAACAACCACAGCCAACAACTTAAAAAAGATATTTTAAGCTTAAAAGATGAAATTAGCAAGCTGGGCACGAAACTTGGATTGGAAAGCATCGACGGTGCAGACGTAGAATCTAAAAATGATTCTGAAACGCCTCACATTGGCGCAAGCACCCATGAAGATGAAGATGAAGAAGACGAGGAAACCGAAGAAGAAGAAGAAGATGATGAAGCTGTAAAGCCAAGGCGTGCATCTCTTGTTGAAAAGGCAGGAGATGATAACCAAGAAAAACCCACCGAGGAATCCAAAGCGCCTTATGGCTCAGAGAAAGGGGAACTCGAAGAGTAGATCTTTCCCTCTCCCCCTCTTCGTTTTATAACTACCCCATACTCTGTCATAGACGTACCCCCTTTTTTTTTTCCTTTTTTTTTTATTAGGTCACTGGAAGGGAGAAAAAAAAATTGGGGATGGGGGAAGGGAAAATATATCGAGTACATTGTATCGATCTGTTTTTTTTTTTTTTTTTTTTTTTTAAACTTGGCCGTAAATGTTGTTTTGTTATTTTTGTTCTTTTTCTTCTTCTTTTTTTTTTTAAAATCGATAGACGGTGCTCGTGCCCCCTCCCTTCTTTTTTGTTCGCCCCTCCCCGTCCCGAATAAATCCGCCTAAGCCCCCCCCTCCCCCTGACCCATCTCTTTATTGTTCAGTTGTTCTTTTTTTTATTTCTCTTTTTTTTTTTTTTTTTTTTTTTTGGTTTACATCTCGGGATTTCTTTTTTTTTCCACCGTTGTTTTATCTTTTTTGGTTGGAAAAAAAGCAATTTGAAAAGGACACAAAAAAAAAAAAAAAATACGCACAAACACACGCCACTCATGAGCCATGAGTTTTGGAGAAAAGGCGTTTAGTGGAAGGACAAAATCGGAGCAGAAGGCAACGCAAGCCGTAAAGAGTCTATGGGACCGGCTGAACGAGAAAAGGAGAGCGAGTGACGAAGCGTGGGAAGCAAACAAGGGTGCTTCCATTGGAGTCTTGCAGGTAAAACTAGAAGCTGACGAGCAAAATGAACAATACGCCCACACGACACAGCACGCGTGGCTGCATCAGCAGAAGAGGATGCAAAACATGAACCTGGCGAAAATAAAAATGGAGTGCACAAAAGTAACGGCCGCCGACATTCTAAAAGTCCTCCCAACCGCAGAAATCGTACGCTTGAAACAAGAATTCGAAAAATCTTGCGATCCCTCTGAAAACGAAAACGAAGGCCGTGTGGAGAAAGACAACTTTGTGAGGTATCTCCTAACCGCTCTCGCGAAGACTCGGATCATGACAGCTGATGAAGAGACAGAGCTAGCCACTGGGTTGGTCGAACTGTTCTTCGCCATCGACTTCGATGGGAGTGGAACAGTCTCGTGGGAGGAGTTCACGCACTACCTTATTAACTCATATGCAGCTTTCACAGGCAGCCAAACGGTCGACTTTCTCCCGTACAAAACAAGCAAGGTCCAGATCAAAAGTAGAGAACCTTCCCGAGGCACTGTCTTGACCTGGCTTCCCACGCTCCACAAGTTGGTGTCCATTGACACCGACGCCTCCCACACACGTGAAGGTGACCATAGTATCCTCAAAATTTTCGGTCCCGACAATGTTCACGATGATCTTGTCGCCATGCTCGACCACAAGCAGGTTATTGTGTCGTCTGCTTATATCCCTGCGAAGTCCAAGTTCATCCTCGGCATCGAGGACGGCAGCCTGGAACATTACAACTTCAAACCAGAAAAAAAAATCTGGGCACCCGACCTTGCGGCCATGAGCGTTGGTCAAAGCGACCAAGTTCACCAACGGAAGGTCAAGCAGCAGAAGATAGACGCTGCAAAGCAACGCCTCCAATTCGTGTCCAAAACAAAATGCGACTCATCATCGCTAGTTCTGCATTGGGACAGTGCCGTCGGGAGCAACGGGCTGCTGTTCGGCGGCACACGTGAAGGCACCGTCGACTGCTTCGACATCTCAAGCCACGAAGACACTAACTTCCCAGATGTACGTTTCCAGCTTAACGCACATACCGAGCCCATCTCATGCCTGACGACCATCCCTGGGGTGTCCAGCATGAGGAAGCTATTGACAGCCTCGTTCTTTGGGAAGCTTACCGCGACAGATGTGGAGAAGGATATCACAATTGAAATGAAGGGAACCCTCGACACGCAGCGCCACCACCAAGGCGTGTACTCAATGGACTACGATGAAGATACGGGTCTTCTGATCACAGCGGGGTTTGAACCTGAACCGTTGTTGTGGCTTCCCGCACAAGGGAAGAACCAGTTTATCGGGAGATTGGTTGACTCAGAGGACCCTCATAAGCACTCTTTGCTGGCGGCAAAGGTTATGCCTGGCACAAATCAGATCCTGACATGTGATTCTTCTGGGATGCAAAAGATGTGGGATATTAGGAAGTCGCAGTGTATTCAGTCATGGTTCCTGCAGAGGGGCCTGACACCGTTGCAGGCGCTTGCGTTTCAGGTGACAAATTTTACAGTTGATCCGAACCCGTTGTCACGAGCCATCTACTGCACAGCGAAGACGGACACTAACCAAACAAAGCTGTACACGCTGCGCCCTCAGAAGCTCCCGAAGTTCAACTCTGATGTGGCACACGACGCGAAGGTCTCGGAGGTCATCTACAACACAGCGACAGGCACTTTCATCACAACCTCGGTGAACGAGATCAAACTATGGGACGCCGTCACTGGTACTATAAAGCTAACCCTTCCCAACGTCACAGACTCCGAGATCACAGCCTTGACTCTTGACGATAGAGGGCGGCGGTTCATTGCGGGAACCCATAAGGGCAGCGTCAGTGTTCATTCGTACGCAACAGGTGCTTTGATCCAAATGCAGAAAGGACACAAGCTGGAGGTGAACTGCCTTCTGTACTTATCCTACCCGCGTATGATATGCAGCGGGTCTTTGGACCGCAAGGTACACCTCTATCAGGACACTGAAGAGAGCATTCATCCGTTCTTGGTCCTCTCGCTGGCCAACGCTGTGACCTCGTTGACGTACAGCCCTATACTGCACCTCCTGACTGTAGGGGACACGCACGAGGTGCTGCATGTGTATGATTTCCACAGCGCGCTTTCGTGTAATATTCTGAATAAAATTGTCAATGGAGAAGGTGTGTCACAAAGCGACGCCTTGACACGCATGGAGGGGTACATTTACCCTGTGGTAAGCGAGGTGACCTCGGTAGTGCTGATGGAACCGTTAGCTGCTGTTAGTTATGCAAGCGCCAGCGGGCACATAGCGACGTGGTCGGTGCGGCCGTATGCACAACCGTACACGCTGCTCACCTCATGGAAAACACCTACCATGAAGAACAACCCCCTCATCATAGCTGTCACTACGTGCCTCAGGTGGTCCATGAAGAACGACGAGTGCCTCATCGCAGGAGACGACCATGGGAACGTGTCTGTGTGGGACATGAGGGAAACCATTGTGCACACAGGGCTTGTGCCCACGTCGTACCCACCGTCGTGGGAGACAAGCAGTAAGGACAAACAGAGGCTGATAAGTAAAAAGAAGCCTCGGCTGAAGTGCCATTGGAGCGTTTGCCGAGGGAACGCCACAGAGCCCATCAGCAGCCTGGACATCATCCAACACCTAGCTATGATCGTTGCCGCTTCGAAGGATATCGTGACGTTGTGGTCTTTCAACGGAGTGGCGTTGGGAGAGCTGCATCAAGGGAGACGGGTGGACGAACCTATACCCCAGACTTACATGTTCAGCAATGACTTGAAAAAGTTGAATAGGTTTAAGAACTACGCCAGGAGCAAGAGTAAGGCTATGGCGCAAGCAAGGAAGAAAAGCAGTATTCTGGCAGGTCATGACCCCGATCGGAAAGGTTGGGATGTGCTTCGCGACGTTGTGCACACAGCCGTTGAATCCAGCAGCACTAACCTGCGAACAGTTGTGTCTCTTGTGGAAGACCTTTCTACCAATTTGGTTGACTTCTTCACTGACGGGTGTGAGATGAACACACCACCGCAGTCCCCCCCACGTCCGTGTACGCCTCCCTCAACTCCCTACTTCCCTATGGGCAAGCCCACTCATGTCGCACGTCTTAACAAAGGGGACCACTCTTCCCAGTTGACACCAGTGCACACCCAGCACATTGTCTGGAAACAAGCGCGTCGGAACGAAATCATTCAAAAAAATCTTCAACGGAACCTGCAAAGCACAACGAAGAACGTGGTTGAGGAGGCGAGGGACATTCTCTGGAACTCGTTGGACGGGCTTGTGAAGGAGAGGAAAGCCCTACAAATTTCAGAAGACCAAACGGGCATCATCTTCTACAGGTTACCCTTGAAGCCCTATGCTGCGTCTGCATGGCACCCATCCTGCTTCCACGTCCCGGCGAAACAATCATTCGACCCTGAAGAGGAATGGATTGCAGATGTAATAAAAGGGTTTACGCCTTGTGTGATTGAAGGGCATCTCCGCGCGGAAGAGGAGATAGTAGGGGGTGTTGCAGAGGGGGTTGAGCTGTGCAGTCTGCCGGCAAAGAAGGTGGTACAAAAAGTGCCTATGAATCCGTCTGAAACGTCGCAGAGGTCTTCTCTCTTCGCATGGACTTTCGCAGAAACTAAAAATGAGGAGAAGGACGAAGTGGAAGTCAAGCCAGACAAATCTACCTTCAGCCGCCTTCTCCACCTTTCTGAACCGATTTACCCACTGGCAGAGTCCCCTTTCCTTGCCATCGGCCGTTGTGCTCCTGCTCTCTCGCCAGATATCTTCACACTGACACCACACGCATCACCTGTCCAATCACAGTCAGTCTTATCAGTTCCCTTGCCCATCAGCCAGCCGAAAGTCCCAACAACTACAGCAAGTATCATTGCATGTGCCTGCCTTGCTGTCATTAATGTAAGTGTGCCAGAGAAGGAGGTACTTGCCGCATTCGGTGGGCACGAGTTCGTGAAAGGGCAAGATGGTGTCGTTTTTTGTAACTCCGATGGGAAAAAGGTGGGTCAGGTGGAGAAAATAAGGTGCACAGGGAAGAAGCTATTTATAGACTTCACTGGGGTGTCGGAGACGACGTGGCCCGTCGATCTGCCTGGGTTCAACTTCGAGACACGACGATCCCTCAAGCGGCTCACATCAGTTTGTAGCCAGCACGGTGTAATGCATAACGAGCTGTCCGACGCCATTGATGCTGCTGAAACGTCAATCTGCGCATCTACGATTGACAAGAGGCAGCGCACAGCCACTTTGAGCGCTCTTACAACAACACTGTCCACATCCAACAGGCACTCCGTTGCAAGCCGTGCCTCACGCCCCATCTCTGAGCCTCCGACACCCCCTATTGAATCCGAACCCTCGAATGCCCCGTTGTGTCTATCTCCTGAATGCGCTCTGCCTGCACGTGCAAAGTCAGCGGGGAGCCTTCGTAAAGGCATTGTGTTTTCCAAGGTGCCACGCCCTGCGTCTGCGAACATCCCCAACGAGGCGTATGCAGCAGTGACGCAGCCTACGTCGAGACCTGTTGGCAGCATCCTGCAGCGCTACTCCAAAGTGGCCAAACAACCAGTGCTGACAGCCACAAGGGTCGTGCACTCCCTAGCAAGATGTACTGTGAAGGAATACCAGCAAAAGCCCGCCGTCGAGGCATTGCACGGGAGTGCAATGAGAAAAAGGCAGGTGAACGAGCAGGGGAAGGGGACACCCATTGCCGTCGATGGTGTGAATGAGCCGTCCAATGAAATATTGAAGAAGAAGATCGCTACTATAGAGGAGTTGCCGATGAAGAGACGGTCGGTCACTGTGAAGAGGATGAAAACAGGTGTCCACCCCACAGACCTGAAGATAGGCCTTATCAGCTCACACACCACCTCCGTCCACACAGTGCAGACACGCGTTATAATCACCAATGAAAGGATCGATAAACCACTCTCACAGCAAGAGATAGAAGCGTTAGCAAATTTACCGCCAACTACGCCAGCTTCACAAGAGCCATGCGGGTCTTAATAGACCAGCCCCTCCTTTTTTTTTCTGTTTGCATTTACACCGTTAGTAACCGTTGTCTTCTTATTATCAATGCCTTTCTTTTGCCAACAACAAATAGGGCTCACAATGACCGACACGGAGAAGCCACCGTCCCTGCATGGGACGAGCGATTACAGCCCTGAAGTGAGGAAGATGTTGAAGGGGTGGAAGGAACCGGTGTTTGGTCCGGGCATGAACAAGGTATTGCAACAGGGATACAAGGAGATAGATGACGGGAGGAAGAAGATAACATGGAAGGAGTTACATGACACATGTGGGTACGAGAAGGCGGCACATGGGTGCAAGCTTGTAGGGGATGTCTCTCAGAGGGACAAGAACAACTGGCAGTATCAGAAGCACGTGAAGCTGAGGGACAATGAAGGGACGGAACACGCGGTGTTCTTCTATGTGGAGGATCCTAGCTCTTACTGCTATGATGACATGGAGGTGGGCAGCATCTTGACGATCAACAGCCCACGGCTGCACCGTTTCATGGACGGGCAGGACGGCATGCGCCTCGACGACGAGAAGATGGTCGGCCTCCTCGAAAAGAAGCCCCTCCTCGACGCATACCGCCTTGACTATGCAAAGCTCATGCGCGAGAACGGGAACAGAAAGTTTAAGGAAGAAAAGTACGAGGACGCCATTGAGTACTATGAAGTGGCTGTGCGGCACTGCGAGGGGTCGTCCTTCATAGACGATGAGAGGCTTAAAATAGAAGGGCGGGAGATGGAGCTGCGGTGCCACATCAACATCGCGTCGAGCGCGTTGCAGCTGAAGGTACACACAGGAAATCACCACAACACCATTTCCCACAGAATTACACTGGAGCCATCGAGCACTGCAACCGTGCGCTGGGCATAAATCCCAACTCAGCCAAAGCATTGTTCCGTCTGGGCCAGTGCCAGGCCGCACGGGGCAACGACAAGGATGCCGCCCGTTCTTACAACCGTGCTTTGGCCTGTGCGTCAAGTATGTGCCTTTTCGAGATTTCAACACACTACACAGGTGACCCGTCCGTGTCTGTTGCAGCCATCAAGAAAGAGCTGAGCAAGTCGAAAGGCGAGGCTGTTGCGCAAAAGACGTCAATGAAAAGCTTGTACTCAGGGTTCTTGGGAGCGAAGAGCAAATTCGGCGTGCGCAAGGGTGCTGCGGTATGCGACTGGGTTTCTACACTTTCCACAACACGGCAGGCCCTCTCTGGCGGGATGCTGTCGAAGCTTGAACTGTTCAACTTCCGAGACCTGACTGACGGGAGGATCATCGGGAAAAAGAAACTAGCGAAGAATCTGGTGTACAGGTCCTCAAGGTATGCAACATGCAAAAAAAACTTTTTTTTAAACGAAAACCCATCACAGCGTGTCGCATGCTGGGAAGAGCGACATCGCGGCCTTGCGTGGGGAGTACGGGGTGAAGACGGTGCTGGACCTGCGCTCCACACTGGACAGGAACCTAATGGCGAAGACAGCGAACAAACAGTTCGAGAAGGAGTTCGGGACGGTACTCGTAAAGCCGGATAAAAAAGGGTTCTTGGGGATGGAGGGGAAAGCCGTGAAGAAACTTTTAGAAGAAGCCGTTTCAATGGAGTTTGGGATATGGGATGAGTACTACTGGAATCAACTTGGGTTGGGGACCAGGGTGGCATCATGCGTGTTGGGGTCGTTGTGCCAGCTTGAAAAGGCTGAGGAGGTCATTGCAGTAGGGGCGATGAAGGACAAAGAAAAGGCAGCGATCCTTCAAGGAGTAATGGAAGATAACGGAGAAGATTTCTGCTACATAATGGATATTCTGGCAGACCCCGCTCATCAACCGGTGGTTATATCAGATGGTCAAGGCAAGGACCTTGCAGCCATTGTATCCATTCTCTTCCTAGGCTGTCTCGGCTGCCCTGATGACGAAATCATTGACGATTGGATGCAGTCCCAATCTGATATCTCTGACGATTCCCGCCGATCTCTAGCTTCAAACTTCTCTCGTCTGGGTCTCGACCCGACACTAGCTTTCGTGGAACTTGAAACTATCGAAACACTCCTTAGCCTCCTCAATGGCCGCTATGGAGGCATCCCCGGCTACCTTGACTACTATGGGTTTACTCACGACAAGCAACAAGGACTTAAGAATATCTTTTTGAAGTAAATAGTTTGGAAACTTTTTTTTTTTTTTTCTTTTCCCAAAAAAAAGAAGAGACAATGTGCATATATCTTTATTTTTACTTTTCCACCTTTGCGATTTTTTTTTTTTTTTGGTTTTTTTTTTTTTTTTTTTTTTTTTTTTTTTTTTTCCATAGGTTACTTTTTTATTTTTATAACAATAAAAACTTGTCTTTTTTTTGGATTTTCTTAACACCTCCCCCCCCTTTTTTTTCTTTACTAAAAAAAAAACCTTTTTTTTTCTTTTCTTAAAAAAAAATCCTTTTTTTGATAACGTATCGCTCTCTGGAACAAAGAATTTTCTTTTTTTGAAGTTAAAAAAAAAAGGCCCCAAAGAAAGAATGCCCAGCGGTAGCGAAGCCGGTCTATTCAAAAAATGTGGGCAACGCTATGGAAAGAGAGTAGAGGTGGATGCCATGGAACGGGGGTCGTATTTAGAAAAAGTAGGTGCAGGCAGTGAAATGGGGAAAACGCTCCGCGACGAAGCTCGAGAGGTGTCGACCCTAGTGAAAGAACTAGGCCAAGCAATGGACACAATGACAAGGAAGAGGGAAGGGGGCTTGCCAAAAAAAAAAAGAAAAAATGACGGCGAACAAGGAATTCCACGACCCCATGAGCTACGGGGTAATGGATGAGGCTTTGCGGAAATTTGCCCACAGCGATGTGGCCGCAAGCACGAACACTGGAAAAAACGACCAGAGTAAAACAGATGGAGCCGACATTGAAAAATCCCCTGAGGAAATACCATTGACAATGATGACTGTACACGAAATCTTAGACAAAGTACTTCCAAGAGACCCACCCCCTGACCTTCTACACCCTTTTGAGTGCACCGGTGATGACATAACACCAAACTCATTAAAAGAACTGGAATCGAAACGAAAACGGGGTATTCTATCTGATGAAAAAGACACAGTTTCAGACCCCGAAAAGGACATTGCAGAACTAGCTGCCAAAGGAATTGATCTGGGGTACGCACTCACATCTAAGCTGAGCAACCTCCTCACAATGGTGGAGGAGATAGGAGAGGCTGTTCGTGTTAAGAAGGAACGCGAGGTTCTAATCGACCAAAGCAACCTTGCGTTCCAAGATTTATTATGCAGTTTGCTTGTGAAGAAGAGAACAAACGAGCAAGGCAGGAAAATCAACCGTAAAACAGAAGAGAGCAAAGCCGACCAGCGTGCGCTTCACGATCACGACAGGCTTTTAGAAGTCCGTGATAAGATTCTTTCTGCGAGAAATTCAATCTGCGAGCTAGATAAACGCATCCTTAATGAAGACGCTGTCATCATGGGCCTTCAGGAACGGCTTGCCAACCCGCACCAACAAAAGCCACGGCAGCCCCCCCAGGACCAGCAGCACGCGATGCTTGCGATGTGTAACCCTTCGGCCATATCTAAGTACGGGAGGGCGGACTTTTCCACGCTTTTGAAACACTCGCGGAGTGAAAAGGAGCGAAACGACACAGGCAACAAGACGAAAACAACACGGTTCAACACGGAGAGCCCGGACGTCCGGGAACCGTCTCCGACTGCCTCCGGTACCCTGCCGCCTTTGAACTCCCCTCCATTCGCGACATGTAGTGATTCTTAATTTTTTTTTTCTTTCCCCCCTTTTTCTTTTGCAATTTCAACCTCGGGGAAAAAAAAAAAGAAAGGTAAAAAAAAAAAAAAAAAAAAAGAATGGTGGTTCTTGCAACCGACCTTGACGGGACCTTTGTAGGGGGCGACCCGTCTGACAAGAAAGAGCTTTATGAGCTTATTGAAGCCAATCGGCACAAAATAACCTTGATCTACGTCACAGGGCGCTCAATGCAGTCGATACGGAGGCTGGAGCACATCCCAAAGGCAGACTACTACATAAGCGACGTGGGCACAATGGTGTGGAAGGGAACCGAGCTGTTCAAGGAAGTACAGGAGAAGATCGACGCCAGGTGGAGCGAGGATCACGAGAAACGTGCCAAGGAGATGATGGACGGGGTACCTGGCGTGGGCCTGCAGCCTAGCGCAGGAGGCCGTCGCGTAGCCTTTGACTACATAGAACATGAACTGGAAACGTCGGTTTGGGACTTAGGCAAGATGTTCCAAGAGGCAGGGTTCAACCCGATAATATCCCACCGTAAGTATTTGGACGTTCTGCCTCATGGTGTGTCGAAAGGCCCCACTTTAAAATCCCTCCTGGAGCACATCACTGCCGATACTTCAAAGCTGATCACAGCTGGGGACACGTTGAACGACCTGTCAATGTTTCATTATTCGACATCGTTGGCGTCAGCCACTTCCATCCTTGTTGGTAACGCAGACAAGGAAGTACGAGAAGCCTTGAAGGAGGTACCTAATATCCACCGAGCTGAACGAGCGGGTGCAGGTGCTATTCTAGATGTTCTTAAACATCGCCTGTAGGCACCATTTTTTCTTCTTCTACTATCTCGTTGTTTATTTTATTTTTTTTTATGGAAAAAAAAAAGTGAAAAATCTTCTTGCCCTCTCTTTCCCTCGATTGTACAAAAATAATTTGGGGGAAATCGATGATGGGGAATGAAATTTGATGAGAGGGGGGGGGAAAGAAAAGAGAAAAATCTTTTTTTAAAAAAAAAAAGAGAGAGATGATCTATATTTCGATTCTTTTCCCCTTTATTAACTTTTCTGCTCCTTTTCTCAAACATCAACTTAACGACAAAAAAAAAAAAAAAAAAAAAAAAAAAAAAAAAAAAAAAAAAAAAAAAAAAGCAAATACGCCTTTAAAAGAAAAAAAAAAAGAAATGTCAGCCCCGGCCACGGCCAGCACGGAAGGCTCGGTTCCCGATGAACTGTTATGTATGATAACGCACAAGATAATGGACGATGCTGTGGTGGACCCTGATGGGAACAGCTCGAGCTACTCGAAAGCAGCGAAGAAAGACCATGGCGTCAAGGTGGTGGCCACTCCGACTACAAACGACGCAACAACAGCTCAGGATCTGCAACTTGAAGTCACAAAATCTGGTAATAAAATGCTGTGCAAGGTGATCCCTCCGAATGCCCCCAAGAGGCTTCCTGCTCATATTGTTGCAGTGATTGACGTGTCGGGGTCTATGGGTAGTGGTGTTTCTGTCGTAAACGACCAGGGGAACAAGGAGTCTCACGGTCTCAGCCAGTTGGATGTTGTAAAGCACAGTATCAACACCATCGTCCAATGTCTTGACGATGGCGATCATTTGTCGATTGTCTCCTACAGCAGCACTGCCACCACTGTCCTCAATGCAGTATGCATGAATTCCAAGGGCAAGACCCGTGCCAAGAAATGCCTCGATGATCTAAGTCCCGGTGGGCAGACCAACCTCTGGGACGGGCTCTTCCGTGGGATGGAAACAATCCGCAACAACAAGTCACCTGTTATTCGCAACGAGAACATCATGCTCTTCACCGATGGGATGCCCAACATCATCCCCCCCAGAGGGCACGTGCCGATGCTTAGGAAGTACATCGACGAGTTCGGTCTGGTGGCTTCCATCAACACCTTCGGCTTTGGGTACAGCCTCGACTCCGCGCTCCTTCACGAACTCGCAGTGGAGGGAATGGGTACCTACGGCTTCATCCCCGACAGCTCCCTTGTAGGTACCGTCTTCGTGAATGCCGTGTCCCACCAGCTGGCCAAATGTTACAGGGATGTCATCCTTAATATCGAGGAATCAGGTGCAAAACTGGCCGCGAGACCCATTCAGGGTGAGTACAAACACACCAAGACGACGTGGGGTGTGTCCGTGAGGCTGGGCGACCTCATCTACGGGCAGCCGAAGGACGTCATCATCTGCTTCGACACATCCCTCGACGAGGTGCAGATCCCTGACGAGAAGTGCTTGTCAGGCATCAACCTCGCCAACGGGGTGAAGAGGGACGCTGCCAGCAGCACGGAGACCCACGACATGGTCTCCTTGGAAACGCACAACCTGAGAACTGTGTTCGTGGACACGGTGAGACATGCTGTGGCCTTGGGGCTGAAGGGTAAACTGGCCGAAGCCACGAATGGTGTAGAGAAGCTTTCGCTCCTTATCAAGGAATCCAGCGTGGCGTCCATGGCACAGGTGGCGGACCTGAAAACCGACGCCAATGGCCAGGTCATGGAAGGGCTGGGGCTGAAGCACTTTGACAAGTGGGGGCGCCACTTCCTGCCCTCGTTGATGATGGCACATCTTCACCAGTGCTGCAACAACTTTAAAGACCCTGGTGTGCAGCACTACGGGGGCAAGCTGTTCGGGAAGCTGAGGGACAAGGCTGATGACATATTTGTAAGCCTGCCGCCACCGAAGCCCTCGGCGCCCACGAGGTGTGGGTACGGGGCAGCGTCGGGAGGCGCAGCAAGGCCAGCTCAGCCTGTAAAGATGGCGAAATACTACAACAGAGGGGGAGGGTGTGTGGGTGGCTCGTGCATGGTGAAGACCGCGGAAGGGTTCAGGAGGGCGGACACGGTGAAGAGAGGTGACGTTGTAGTCACGGTGGAGGGGGATGCCGAGGTGCTGTGCGTGGTGAGGGTCAAGCCCAGCGGAGGGAAGATAGAGATGGTTCGCCTGGAAGGGGGGCTGCAGATCACTCCCTACCACCCCATCGTGAAGGATGGGCAGTGGGTCTTCCCCTGTAACGTTGCTGAGGGCACAATGCAGAAGGCAGAGTATGTCTACGACTTCGTGCTGTCCACGGGCCACACTGTTGAGGTGGCAGGCGTCACCTGCGTTACCTTGGCTCACGAATTCACTGAGCCTGTGGTAGCACACCCCTACTTTGGTTCGTCAAGAGTCCTCAAGGACATGCAGGACATCTCTTCTTGGCACGATGGCCTTATTACACTCGAACCGAGCTCCTTCATCCGTGACCCTTCTGGCTTCGTAACTGGTATCGCGTGCTGACGAAACGAATGGAGAAAAGGAGGGAGGGAAAAAAAAGAAACGTGGCGCTTGTTATTATTGTCTCTTTTCCACTAGCCCTTTTGTTTTTTGCAAGATAAGTCCGAAAACTGACACAGCAGCGGTTCTCGCACAGAGAGTTTGCGTATAGCATTGGCTTTTCTTTTCCTTACTTCAAAGCGACACATTTTCTTTTTCCTTTTTTTTCTTCTCCTTGATGTTGTTCTCCTGGTTGAGTGAGAATTAAAATAAAACAAAAAAATCTAACATTCAACGCTTAATTTTTTCCAGTTTTCTTTTTTGGGGGGTGAGTTGTTCCTAGCCTATCCCCGATTTTTTCCCTTTTTTTTTCTTTTTTTTTTTTTTGCATCTCCTCTCCCTCTTACCCATTTTTTTTTTATTTTCCTAAAAAACTTTTTGCATGCCCATTTTTTTCTTTTCTCCTTTAGAAAACCACTTTCCTAATCTAAAGAAAAAAAGAAAAAAAAGAAAACAGAAGGGAAAAAAAAAAAAGAAAAAAAAAAAAGATATGCCGTTACCTGATTCATCTTTTTTATACTTTATATTGATCATATTTTTTCGCTAGAAAAAAAAAAAAGGCAGGGAAAAAAGAGAAAAAAAACCACACAACACAATGAAAACATGGGTGTGGAGCAGCCATTTGAACGAGGCAGATGTGCTGGGAATGAATGATTTAGGAGGGGTGCTTGATGGAGAGGGAATCTTGTTTGAGAATTCGTTGCAAGGAGTAGAGTACGCAGTCGGGTGCTATAATAGAGGGAGAGAAGGAAAGTGGTGGGTAGTCGGTGAGCAATCTGACAGATTCCATGCAGCCAACGTCAGGCAAACGTCCTCCATTATAATATCCGCGGATACAATGCAAAAAATCGCCATCAACATTCTGGGAATCGATGGTGTGGCTCCTGCTTCAGAGGACCTGCAACGCGCAGACATTTTACCAGCGCATGGAACAGACTGGTTTTCTGTCTTTCCGCAAAATATATTTCAATATCAGCAGCGGGTCAACCGTGAGGAAATCGACACCAGGCGTGCCAGGTTCTTGACACAAGGACGTTGCAGTGAACGGAAAATTGTCATTTTAGAGGAGCGCAACAAATTCCTCAGCAAAGAGGTCGCAAGGCTGCGGGCTGTTCTCAAAGAAAAGCCCGCGCTGCCTTCTTCTACGGGAAAAGCGCTTAATATCCTTACGCTCCCTGCGTTTGGGCAAGGTGTCAGAATCCTCCCCGGACACCCTGCCGACCAAAGAACACCTGTTGTGCAAAAAGAAGTGCTGAATATCTCGCTTTGCAGTTCGCCGATGACTGCGCCTTTGTCGTTCCCTCCACCACAGATATCTATCCCTCGGACCGGCCCTGTAGGGCGCAAGCGTCCTTCTGTGGAGCAACGTAAGCGGAAGAAACAAGCCACATCCTGCACCCGCCCCAGGGCCCGTCCCGTGTCACCCTTCCTCCCCACCCTGCATGATTGTTTGTATTCCACATCGGAGCTCGCCGTCAGCTCCCCTTTCCACCGCCCGCCTGAGTAACGGTAATGGTTTGTTTTTCAACAACCCGCAGAGGGAAACTATCTTTTTTTTTTTCTTTTTCTCTTTTTCTTTTGCTCCATGCTTTGGATTACCCCACGGGGGAAAAAAAAGGGGGAAGAAGAAAAAAAAAAAAGAAAACCAAACGATGTCTGGGCTGTGGTCGTATTTCATTACGAAGTTCACGCTTGGCGGTGAGCGGCAAGTGAGGAAGGATGGGGTGTCGAAGAACCTGACCATCGCGCAGAGGGTGTGCGTAAAAACACAGAGCATGGAAACGGTTATGGAAGAGTGCATGCAGGCCTTGGGGACGAGGGTGGAGTGGTACCAAATAACAGGGGATAAATTTAAACCCATTGCGTGGGGGGATGAGGCTGTCATAGTGGACGAGGAGTACCTTGCGGAGCTGCCGAAGGAGGTAGCGAAGGTGTTTGTTGCAGAGAGGGTGTCGCAGGTGGCAAGCAAGCCGCTTCGGAAGGAGACCAACTGGGTTCTGGGAAACCTTGCTGTTGGAGTGGGTGCGGGTGCTGCAACGGTGTTGTACCGTCTCGGGCAGTCGCACACCCTTCGTAGAGCGTTCACGATCGCCACTCTGTCTACTGTTGTCGGTGCCTTCACCCTCCGTTCCCCCACGCAGGACCGCACTCTGCACCTCAAGAAGGCTCTCACCGCCTTCAACGACCCTAACGTCACCTCTGCTGTCCTCGCTGTCGAAGAGCAACGGCTCCAAGCTGTAGAAACTGCCTACAATGAGAACGTGACCATCGACCCAAATACAGGCGCACAGCAGCACCGCCTCCTAGACCATTTCGAGTTGCGCCAAGCAACGGAAAGAGTTGCCGCGATCAAGGCGATATAACACCTTTTTTTTTTTTTTTTTTTTTTTTTTTTTTTTTTTGTTGTTGTTGTTGTTGTTCGAAGACATACCTTGCAGTCTAAAGGACTTTTTTTTAACGGTGCACACCCAAGCGACCCTGAATGCCCTGTTGTGATGACTGCTTACCCTACTTACAGGAAATTATAGAATTTAGAATTTAGAATTTATCGGGTTTTCCGGGTTAAAAAAAAAACCCCGAAATAATTTCTGATGACTTTCCAACCAACAACCATTGCCGACCCATATGTGTTGCGGGAATCACTGGAAACTACCGCTTTTGCCCCTTTTTTTTTTCGAAAAAAACCCCCGAACTAGTTGGACACACAAGACAACAACAAAAAAAAAAAAAAAAAAAAAAAAAAAAAAAAAAAAAAAGAATGAAAACAAAAAAAGCAGCCTCACCATATGAGGTAAGGGGGCGGCTTTCCGTGGCAAAGAGCGCGACTGTGATTCTTGTGCGGCGGCGCGGTGAGACGTGGGAGTCCCTGATGGCAGAGTCGGAGGTGATTAACTGGATGAAGAGCAGCTTGGACAAGCTGGTGCCGATGCGGTATGGGGGTGAGTGGAAGCTCGTAGGCGGTAACCTCGACGAAGGTGAGACACCTTTGGAAGCAGCGAAACGGGAACTGGAAGAAGAGATGCTGTCAGAAACAAATATGCCAGCTCTACCTGCTGATGCGGTTCTGCGACCGTTATGCGTAAGGCAGACAAGAGCTGTACGTTCAAGATCAAATCTGATTTACTTTTTTATAGGTTTAGAAACTGAGAACAAATGGTTGGAAGATTTGGACATAGAAGAGGCCAACACCGGTCTTGCTGGCAGGAGAGAGCGTTTCAAAGACATTTTTCTTTCTGGTGAATACGAAAAACTCCCACATAGTAAAAAAGAAAGCATCTCGCCCGAGATCCACTCCCTTCGATGGATGCCTATCGACGAGGCAGTCGACAGGTGCCTCACATCAACCAACCCAGGCACCTGGGCCTCTGACTTCCAAAGACGGGAGTATGAGATTTGGAACGTGAAACGCTTGCGAGACCCAATGTACCTGACCGGCATCGTTCTCCGAGAGCTCAAATCCAGCGATACAAGCCAGGAGCTTCTGAAAAGGATTGAACAAGCAGGACCTCTCGAAGACCAAGCAAAGCAGGCGCAATGGCTCTTCGATGGAATGTCAGATGCAGAAACCCAAGATGCCATGAAGAATGAGGACGTGAAAATTAAAGAGAGACAAGAAAAACAGTCAAAGTTATAGTTTTCTTTTATTTTTTTTTCTTTTTCCGTACGCCTGCGTAAGAATCGGCGATTTCCCCCCCCCAAAAAAAAAGAAAGAAAAAATGTTGGGCAGTTTTTTTTTTCTTTTTTTTTTTCCGGTGCATTATCTCTTGACCGCTGCGCAAACAAAGAATAACTTGCCTTATTCTTTTTTTTTTTTTTTATATATATGTTTCCCCCCCTTTTTTTTCCCTTTAGTTAGTTTGTTTCCCTTCCCCCCCCCCCCCCCCCCCCCCCCCTCTCTCCCCTCAAAATTTCCTCCGCGACACGAACGGATGTGAAATACTAGGAGGGATGCCCGACTACAAGGCACAAGCAACCTACCAGAACGCAGTCCACCCTGCCGCAGCACAGAAGGGAACTAACAGGAGTTGCACGACAATTATTCTCTTTTTTTTTACCTACCGTGCATGTGCATTTCCCCCCCCCCCTATGTCACACCTAATGTCATCAGCCCTCCAAATGCTAAGAAGATGACAAGTGGAACCATTGAAGCATGGGAGCTAGAAGTGGAGGCGGCCTTGGAAGAGACCAACGAAATGCTTAAGTTGGGCGACGAAATCTTGGAGAGCAGCAGGTCCACTGCGAGGGAACGCCCTTCTGGTCAGTCTGTGGAGAGGGCCGAGGCTAAGATATGCATCGACTTCAAAGGAGACAGGTTTATCGTGAACGAGGTGATCGACAACACTGTGGCCAACATCGAAGACTTCTACGCACACATCGAAGCAAAGTTAAGGAAAGCACTTGGAGAGGAGCAGAGCTTCCCAGGCATTGATACCATTCAGTACCACTGCGTGGAAAAGGAAACGTGGGCGGACGTCTACGAGGGCTTGCTGCTGAACAAATACTGCCAACTGTTCTGCCATATAAGAACAGGCGTCGATTCTACCGGAAATGGGTCAGCAGGGACCACTGAAAGCACCTATTTCACATCTGTCATAACCCAACAGCAAAGTTACATAGAAGAGCTTGAGAAACGGCTCGCTGCTTCGACACCACCGCAGACTCCCTTATCCGAGACGCCAACGAGCCCATTGCAAAATGTTATTTTACCAGCACCTTTGGCAGTGAGGGTGCGTGTTGCCAACACAACAGGCAAAGCTTCCGACCTCGTTCCCTTTGTGTACAAAAAACGGATTTTGAAACTCGAGCCTCCAAACACCCTTAAAATCAGCTACCGGAACAAGGCCACTCATGAGCTCACACAGTTACAACATGCCACCGTCGAAGGTCTGGGTGTCTATCGTGACACACACCTCTCACCGTCTTTGCCTCTCTTCTACATTACATCCAACAGTGCGTCTGCCGTCTTTCTATCCCACGATGCAGCAAAACTGCACACGTGGCTTGCATGGGCACAACAGCAGCCGTCCATTTCCTCCGACGTCTTCACTGACGATATCCCCACACAACTTCTCGCCATTGCACCGTCTCCAAGGTGACAAGTCAGGGGGGGAAGAAATCCGTACATTGTAGTAGGTTTTTTTTTTTTTTTTTTTTGTTGAATGAGCTTCCCCCATCTCCACCACCACCTCAGAGGACAGCCATGGACGTCTTAGCAGTTATCTTCTTTGCCGTCGCTGTGGGCCTCTCATGGGTGTTTCGCAGTCGCAGTCTTAGCGACTGCAGCACGGGGTTGATTACAGCCGCGGAAGAGGCTGCTCGTATATTACTTTTAAGGGAGCAGAAGATGGGCTTTCAGTCGGCTTGCCAGGCGAACCTTCTCTTGATAGGCAAGGAAGTGATGAGGGATGTGCAGGTCTATGAACACAAGCGGCGCAGACAGCTCGAGATGCTGCATGAAAATATTCTGATAAAACCAAAAATGGCGTTCGTGGCGGTTGGGGAAAGGCATGCGAGGCGTGGGGTGGAGACCGCGGAAGCTAAGGCGAGGAAAAGGCTGGTGACCACCACACCACCACCCCCTCCTCCACCTGTTGTCAGGTTGCCAGAAAAGGTGGAAAAAAGAGCGCAGACCATAAAAAGAACCACCACGCCCAGATCGATGTCAACAGGAACAGCACAACGGTCCCGGCCTTGGGCAACGTCACTTCGGTCAACTGACCCAAACGTCGTGGTTGCTAGAAAACGCTCTCCAAGACGGAAGAATGTACCGTTGAAACGCCCACCTTGGAAAGTTGACCCCCGGCCGCCCCCTCCTCCTATGGTCTTTCGTGGGCGGTCTTCGAGCAGGGACAGAGAATGATGTTGAATTTAAAAAAAAAAAAAAAAAAAAAAAATGCACGCCTTCTTTTTCTTTCTTTCTTCCTTTTTTCCTACTTCTTGTTGTACAACCTTTTGGACAAAATGTTAGTTAGATGTTAAGTTTTTTTTTTTTTTTATTTACGCCTTTTTTATATGTGTTCCACATATACAGAAGGGGGAAAAAAAAAAGAAGAAACAAAGGGAGGGGGGGAGTGAATAGAAAGAAAAAAAAAGAACAATGGCGCAAGATTTAACAGGGAAGACCCAAACGGTGGACATTCTTTCCAACAGCTTAGGCTACGTCTACCCTGCAAGGATACAGGGGGACACGCAGAGGCTCTTTCACACCCATCATTTCCTGAAGCCGACCAACGAAGTCTTCTACACGACGTCGCACCACGGGTCAGGGCAGAACCACATCAAGCTGTACGGGACCGTGGCTGTGGTGATAAACAGGCAGAACTACTACATCCCGGTGGATATATGGATACCGAAAAGGTATCCAGAGGTGCCGCCTGTGGTGTTCGTGGTCCCAAGCCAAGGCATGGTGTTGTCAAGGCAGCACCCGAGGTTGGGGACAAACGGAGAATGTACTTTGAGGTCGAACTGGAACAAGGCGTACACGATGCTGGACTGTATTAATGATCTGCGAGATGCCTTCCAACGACAGTCTCCAGTACACGCAGCGCCAGCAGGGGGCGTGGCGCACCAGCCCCAGCACCAACCCCAGCCCCAGCAGCATCAACCGCATGGTGGCGGCTACAGCCACTACGACCATCAACCGCCAAAACCCCTTGCGTACAACCCGAATTACAGCCCAGCTAGTTCCACCGTCCCTGTCTCCAACCCGTACGCCTCAGCCACCGCACCCTCTTGCCCAAGCCCTATTGTGCCACCTGTGAAACCTGCGGCACAACCTGACGATTCGATCACACAACTTTCTAACGCTTTACAAGCGGAAATCACCACAAGCCTCACAAAACTGTGCGTGGAAATGAAGGCCAACACTGAGGTACGCACCGGGAGGGACAATGCTTCTATTTCCTTTTAAACTTACAGGCGAACTTAAAATCTGAAGTAGAGCGTCAAAAGACGCAGCAAGCTGACCTGGTGAAGGCACAGGACGCTCTTAAAGCGTCAAACGAAGAAGAGGCAAAACTCTTGGAGGAAATATCGAAAATGGTAGTAGAGCTGGAGACGACGAAGACATGGCTAGGCCAGATGGAGGGGAAGGCAGTCACCAGCGTGGAGGACATTAAGCCTGCAGACGAGTTAAGCCAGCAAATCTTGGAGCTCACTGCCGATGTGAACGCCTATGACGACATGGTGTGTGGGGAATGGGGTACTTCGGGGGTCCAACAAAATGACTTTACAGCTGCGAATGGCGGACCATGTAGCGAGGTCAAACCCAGAGCAGTACGTGGAGTACGTGACAGCCACCGCTCGCAAAAAGTTCCTAGCCACATCCTTCCTCAACAAAGCATCCGCGGCGGCAGCAAAAACTGCGTGAGGGCGGGGGTTTTTTTTTTTCTTCTTTTTTTTTTCTCTCTTTTATTTTCTTTTTTTTCGTGCCTCATGGTTCACTCATTTTTGGTGTTGCTTTGCTCAACTCAGTTTTATATCTTCAGATGCTCACCGTCAGGGAACATGAAGGAAGGAGGGGAGGGGAGGGGAGGGGAGGGACGAACAGAACGGAAAAAGAAAAAGAAAATACTGTAAAATCTCTCAATTTTGTCCGGGAAGAAATCCGACGTTTTTCTTTTTTTTTTTTAAGGCTATTTTTTCCTTTTAGATTCCAGTATCAGCCTCCGGGTCGAAACCTTTGTGAAGGGTCTTAAACGGGCTGGGCATGTGAAAAATAAATCAAGGGAGCGGGGTCACCCTTAAAATCCTTTTTTTTATATGCCATATTTTCACATATCATGGGGCAGGAGCCGAGGACAAGTTCCGCCCGGGCATTTGTCACTTTGTCCGACCTTTTCCACTTTACAGTAATAAGAAAATCTGAAATGAAAAAAAAGAAAATGAAAAAAAAAAATCTGTTCCCTTACCTTTTTTTTTTTTTTATTCTTATTTTCTTTCCTGCTGTTGTCGTTGTTCTCTCTCCACCCCCCCCCCCCCCCCGGGGGGGAAGAAGGGGGGCGAAAAAAAAAAGAAAAGTCTGGTCTTATACTTGATAACTCATTTGTTATTTCCCCCTCCCCTAGCTTCCCCTTTTTCTTTTGACTCTCTTTAAAGCAAATGGTTATTTTTCTTCCTTCTTTTTTTTTTTTTTGAAAACTGATGGGCCCTGGGATGCACTGGAAGGCCGAAGTTCGCTTTCAGCAGGACATGTTCAAATTCTTGATCTAGTCGTTACCTTGGTCTTCCCAGTTGCGGTCTGGTTAATATTTTTGTTTTTTTGAGGAGACAATCTGCGCAGTACCGACAGTGCAGAAAAAAGAATGGTCGGACCCCTTTGTGCCTGATGACAGGACACAGCAACCTGCATCCACACCATCACCAGCGCAGAAGGATGCCAGGCAGTTCTTAAGTTAAGGGGAAGGGAGAAAAAAAAAAATATGTCACGAAAATCGTTAAAGAGAAAATGGAGAAAGGAGCCGTCCGTCGATTCAACAGAAGAGTGTGAAGAAGAAGAAGAAGAGGAAGAAGAGGAGGAGGAAGTCGAGGAGGAAGAAGACATGGCAAAAAGATGGAGGGTTGAAACCACGAAAGGATGGAGAGAACTAGACCCGGAGAACAGCGAAGATCAAGAACTGATAGTAAAACCAAGAGAGACTCAAATACAAGACTCAGTAATGATGGCTGACGCAACATATGTAGCACACGGAACCGAACCTATTATAGGAGACGCTGTGAGGAGTATGCTTCACGATCATTGGTACTTTCATGCGGAACACACAGCACCTGGAGGTGCATACAAAATGCAACGGGAAATTGAAAACGTTTTAATCAACACGGACACTGTGAAGGAACACAACAACATCCTCAAGGCGCTTGCCAAAACAGTCGCAACACGGCAGGCAACCACCACTGCCATGAGGCAGAAGCTCAATGCCGTCGGGGTTACTCATCGTGAGTGCTTCCTCGATCTCCATCCAGGTACCTTTGAGACGCTCGTGTGCCCTGTTCGTGAAGGTGACATGTTCACCTGCAGCTTCCACACAGGCGAAGTCCCTGTCGAGTTCACCGCCGAAATAGTTTACTTGCAACCAAATGGCCGGAAAGGCAGCAAGACGATACAAGAGAAACAACTCATCCACCCAGACAATAGTGAGCACCAGCCGCAAATCTGCACCTATGGAGTCCAGCACACGGGGGACATCGTGTTGGTGTGGAGCCTTAACGAAGCCGCGCCGGTCGGATGTCTTCTTAGCATACTTGCTATGAAGCGTACTGCTGCAAGTGTAGTCCGCAACCGAGTTGCCATGCAAGCTCCTCGAAAAGAAAGCAAATGGGTTTGTGCGGCCTGTGGTTGTGCCCGGCCCCGGCCTATCCCTCCCGTTGCAGGCAGGGTCCCCACCATCCCATGCCTCCTTTGCCTTCATGTTGAAGGCCGCCGCCGTGAAGGCGCCGACCCTCCTGAACCCGGTCCCCCAGGCATCCTTATCAAGCCTTTCTCCACAGCAACACCCCCGTGGTTCCCCACGGCCAAGGGCTACACTGACGTCTTCGGGACCCTCTTCCACAACTCCCCTGTCCTCGACATCCGCAACAGGACAGCCCCCGACTACGGGGCAGGCAAGGTCCTCATCGACATCTACGACAAGCCCCTCCCGGACCTGGATCTGGACTTGGACCTCGCGTAGGTGCTATATGCTTCTTTTTCTCTCGTTTACTTTGAAACCACAACAGGTTATATTCAAAAATGACTGACACCAACCCCGAGGCAGTTTACATTGGGGAGAAGGTGCTTCTCAAAGGCACTGGGAAGTGGTGGAGCGGTGCCCTGTGCAGGGCCACTGTGATCGATGTACGAGACAGCGACAAAACCATTAAGGTGCAGTACATGGCCGACGGGGGCTACAAAAGGTTCCAGCTGAGCGAGTTCGAAAGCCTGAAGGCGAGCCACGACTACGGTGACGAGGGGCTGGCATTCGGGACGAACAACTTCGAGTGGACGGACGATGTGCTGTCCTCGATGGTCGGCGAGACTGACAACGAAGTGACAAAGCTGCGGGACGAGCTGAAGACCGCCATCGTGAACAGGGACTTCATAAAGGCAGACCAAATCAAAAGGGACATCCAGTCGAAACAGAAGGAGCTCGACGAGCAGCAGGTGGAACAGCGCAACCTCCTCTCCGCCATCCAGAAGGAGGACTACATCGAAGCAGACAAGATCCAGAAGCGCATCGACGACCTGCGCGGAAAAGTCACCGAGACGAAACATGCCAACAACAGCCCCCCCCTGTCAGAGGTGCTGGGGAAGGCCATGAAGAGAGCCTTCGGCGGTGGTCTTGCCGGTGCAGGTGCGATGGTGATCCAGGTGACATCGCTGATGTGGATCCGTACAACCATGAACTACCAGTACAGGTACGGGACTGGTTTGAGAGAAACACTGGGGCTTCTGTGGAAGGAAGGTGGCGTGCCAAGGTTCTACAGGGGTATGGTGCCTGCCCTGGCTCAGGGACCGCTATCGAGATTCGGTGACACAGCAGCAAACGTGGGTATGCTGACACTCTTGGACTCCTACGATGGTACCAGGAACCTACCTGTGGCCGTCAAGACCATCGGTGCTTCCGCGGCTGCTGCGACGTGGAGGATCTTCCTGACACCACTGGACACCGTCAAGACCATCATGCAAGTTGAGGGCAAGGAGGGTATTGCCAAGCTGAGACACAAGGTGAAGGTTGGTGGGCCCACTGTCTTCTACCACGGTGCGCTGGGTGCCTCTGCAGCGACCTTTGCAGGCCACTACCCTTGGTTCGCGACCTACAACACCCTTGACGCCAAGATCCCTGTCCCGCAGGAACTGCCGCAAAAACTTGCAAGAAACGCCTCCATTGGTTTCTGCTCCTCTGCCGTGTCCGACACTGTGTCCAACTCCCTGCGAGTGCTGAAGACATACCGTCAGACTGCAGCTGACCCCATCAGCTACTCAGAAGCCGCACGTGAGGTCATCAGAACCGATGGTGTGGCTGGCCTCTTCGGCCGTGGCCTCAAGACACGTATCCTTGCCAATGGTATGCAGGGCATGATGTTCTCTGTTATGTGGAAGTACTTCGACTCCCTTCTGAAGGGCCGCTCGTAAGCGTGATGGATGGGCTGCTAAAATAAGAAAGACGTTCCAAAACAGGAACCTCCTTTAACTAATCTCTTTTCTTTTTTCTTTTTTTCTTTTTTTTTTTTACAACCGACCCGGGGTGTTTACGAAGTTTAGTGAAAGGGTTAAAGGGAATCTTTAAAAAAAAAAAAAAAAAAACGACCACCGAGAAAGGAAATATAGAAATAAAAATAAAAGAAGACGGGAGGGAAGAAAAGGAGAAAAGGAAAAAAAAGAGAAAAAAAAAGAAACCGAACTAAGGAACAGGGCAAACACTCCTTAGAGAGGATGGCAGAAAAATAAAGAAAAGAAGGAAGAAAAAAAAATAAATCTTCTCTTTGGTGGTGCATCCTCCTTGTGTGTGTTCTTTTTTTTATTTTGATATTTATTTTCCTTGCTTTTCGTTCCCCCTTCCACTTTTTTTTTTTTTTTAAATTTCGGTGGACCGTTGTCATTATTGGCTGCCTTTTTTTTTTTTTTTTTCCCCTCACCTTTCTGTGCCCTTATATAAAGACCCCGGGGGAAAGGGAGAAAACAGATGGAAACCTGCCTTTCTTTGCTTTGTCCTTCCCCCCCCCATTTTTTTTCTTTTTTTCCCTCTTTGTAAATTACATTTTTATACCCTTTTCTTTATTTTTTTCCCTCGAAAAAAAAGGGGGAGGGGGAAAGAAAATAGTTTGCATAGTTGCAGACAGCACGTGAGGAAAAATTTAAGAAAGAAAAAAAGAAAAAAAAAACAAAAAATAACGATATAAACTGTTGGCGTGTGACATTCTAATGCATTTTATTTCTCTTTATGTATTTCTGAGAAAAGTTTTCGTTCTTAACTCTGCTGCAGAGTACACAAATAACAAAAAAGGTAAATAGCAACTAAACCACGTTTTTTTTTTTTTTTTTTTTTTTTTTTTTAGGAGGTTGAAAAGAAAGAAAAAAAAAAAAAAATGCCAATACAAAAACGTAGCCTTATCAGGAGTGTTGAACAAAAAGAAAGAAGGGGGTGGGGGGGTTTTTTTTTTATTTTGCCAAAAGAAAAAAGAGATTTACTTTAAAAAAACACAAATATAGTTGCTTCATGTTACACTAAAGAAGGCTGGCCTTTTTTTTTTTTTTTTTTTTTTTTTTTGTTTGTTCCGACTAAAAAGATCCTCGCTTTCCTGTTGTCCTTGTTTCCGCCAAGCTTCTACAAGCAGAAGAAAAGGAGGAACTTCGGGTGAGGAAACCAAAAGGTACATTTTTTATATCTTTTTTTTTTTTTGCCTGCTCTGACACTAGGCTATACATATTATCGACTTTTTCTTCTTTTTGATAAACCCCCTTCAAGTTTTTTTTTGTTTTTTTGTTTTTTTTTCCTTTGCTCAAGTTTTCCCCTTCCTGATCTTCAGGAAGTCACATAATGAGTATTTCAACTTAGAAAGCAAACTTTTTACAAAAAGAAAAGGTGGGAAAAAGGGGCAATTCAGGGGGGGGGGGGGGGGGGGGGGGTGTATGCTATGGCTGCCACCTCGTTCTCTCTTTTTGTACCTCTCGTTTTTTTTTCTTTCTTTTTTTTTCTTTATTCTTTTTTTTTCTCCCCCCCCTTCTCCCCTCCCCCTTTTATTTATTTATTTTATTTCTCCTTCCTTTCTTTACTTTCTTTCTTTTTTTTTTTTTTCCCGTTTCAGATCTTCATTACACGCAAGCTCATTGGCGACCGTGCCCCGTTCTCCGCTTTCCGCCTTCTGCTTTCACACAGAAGTTACATTTTTACCATTCTTCGCCTGAAGAAGATCCATTGCATTCTATGAACTCTCGCAGGGTGTACTTTTTAGGTTCCATTCCATTTTTGTGAATTTTTCGCGTTTCCCTTCCAACATTGCCATGTGGTCCCTGCAAAGCACCCCTTATGATTCCCCCCCCCCCCCCCCCCCACATTCACGGAAACTCCAACCAAAGAGGGGGGAAAAAAAGTTGCCACGCAAGAAAAAAAAAAAAAAATAATGAACACCCGGAAGAGGGCATTGCAAAAACCAGTCCAAGTACCAGCGGTGGTGAAGGGTGTGGGGGTGAAATTGGGAGATGTGAAATTGGTGGTATGATACGGATTTTTTTTTTTTTTTTTTTTTTTAAATGTCAAAATAGGAATTCTGCAAGTGGATCATGAGCGCAACCAAGAGCACCGACGAGGAAATGGTGACCGCCTTCATCTTCTTCGACAGGGTGAAGGCGAAGGGATTGGATAAAGTAAAGGTGAAAAGTAAAAGCCTGTGGTGGACCGAGCGGCTGCTGGCGTGCTCATTGCTCATTGCCTGTAAAATTGTTCGGGAGACACGGGCAGTGCCTTCCAACTCACTCTTCGCGGGACTGCTGAGTCTCCCTCTTCCGCAGCTCAACGATCTAGAACGGACTTTTTTAAAAACACTTGATTTCCACTTATATGTTTCTTCTAGCGAATATAAGAATTACGCAACTCTTTTAGAAAAAGATGGTCGGGCTGATAAGCGTCCGGCTTGCCAACCTGTCCCTCTCCAGAAAGAGAAGCAACAACGGCCCCCCTCCCCCCCCGCCAGCGAGAGGCAGGGTGTAAAGAGACACCATTCCGTCTTCTCAACCTCGCCGTCTTCCCTCCCGCTTCAGCCTTTGAAAAAAGTGAGGAGGGCGTGAGGAGCCTACACAGTGGGTTTTGAGTACGATACCTATGGTTGTCACCATACGTTTTTTTTTTGGGGGGGGGCATAGCTCCCCTTGGTAGAGAAAACAATTTTTTTTTTCCTTTCTGTATACAGCTCAAGAAGGACCCCTTCCTCAGAACGAGAGAAAGGTAAGTACTCGAAAAGGGGATTTAAGGCTCAGATCAGAGACCTGCATCATCTCATGTGAAAGCTTATCGCTTTTTTTTTTTTTTTTTTTTTTTTTGTTTTGTTCCCCTTCTTCCCGTTAGAGTACCATTGGTAAGGGGTAAATGGGAGGTCTTTTCTTTTTTTTTTTTCCCTCTTTTTTTGTATGTGCTTTTCTTTTTTTTTTTTTTTAAAAGCTATCCTCAAATGGGATTGTCTTTTTTGACTTTGAGTTTTTTTTTATTCCCCCCCACTCTTTTTTCTTGCGATTCATCTTTTAACATAGATTTTCTCAAATTTCTTTTTTTTTGCAAAAAAGGGGACGTTAGGGCAACGCGCTTTACGGGTTCATAAACTTCTCCAGGTTTCTACCCAGGCAGCGTGCAAACAACGACCAGTTTCCCCTTTTAAAGTAACGCGCTGTTGCTACTGCAACACATGTAGTACCACCCCCCTATGAAGTTAAAAAATAAATATAAAAAAAAAGCACCAAACTTAATTTAAAAAAAAGGCTCGAATGGAGGCAGCCGTGTTGGGCATCGAAGCCGCATTGAAATATTTTAGACTTTCTGAAAGAAGGAAAGACGTAAAAACGAGTTACCTAAAACACACCCCTACAGCCCTTGTTGCGAAAGGCGGCAATGACACGAAGCAAAGGTGCACGCACATACACACCCTCTCTCAAAAAAAAAGTTTTTTTTTTTTTTTTTTTTTTTTGCATAGCCTATCCCATTTACTTAAGTAACTAAAGCAAAAAAAAAAAAAAAAAAAAATGAGAGGAAGAAAAAAAGTAAGCTACAATCAAAGACTCACTCATTCCCCAAGGTGCACATAACACTTTTTTTGATGGGACTTCCCCCCCCTTCATCCCCCCCATACACAATTTTTTTTTTGTTTAGTCAAGAAAAAAAAACATTAAGTGATGATGCTTTCCGAATTAAAGAAAAACAAACGGTATAAAAAAATCCGATTTCTTTGCACCCTGCTTAAACCTTTCCATCTCTCATAGTAGCCCTTTGTTTCTTCTTTTTTTTTTGTTTTGTTTTATTTTTGTTTTTCGGCAGTTTACCAAGAAGAACAAGAACGAAAGACATTTCCACCTTCTGTCTCTGGCGGTTTGTCACCCGCTAGGCCAAAAAGAAATAATCCAAAAAGAGAACAAACAAGGGGAAAAAAAAAAAAAAAGTTACCAACAGACCCAGAGAAATCCAAACTTTTATTTTCATTTCCCCCCCTTCTTTTTGTAATTTCCCTCTCCCGTTCTCTTATTTGCATAACAGACCTAGAATCACCATTGCTTTCATGTTTTTTTTATTTTTTCTTTTTTTCTTTTCCCCCCTCTCCACCCTCGAGCTGCACAAATTAAAAGCGGAGAATCATCAAGAGGGGGAAAAGAAAAAAAAATATTTTTTGTGTATGTGCATCTTCCCCCCCCCCCCCCCCCCTTCCCATTGTCCAGATCCCCTCCCCCTTTTTTTTATCCTGTGTTCCACCCGTTTCATTCCTTCTCCTTTATGCATCAGCCCTTTGTCCCCCCTTCCCCCCCCAAAAAAAACTATTCTTATTACCAATACATATATTTGAGATTTATTACGAATTTTAAGAACAAAAGGGGAAAAGAAAAAGAAAAAGAAAAATGGCGGCCAACCATGCAGTTGTTCTCGAAGCGATAAAGGACATCCAGCTGAAGGAGTACCCAATGCCAGAGATGGGGGACTCTGACTGCCTGGTGGAGATGAAGAGCATCGGCATCTGCGGAAGTGACGTGCACTACTGGCAGCACGGGAGGATAGGAGACTTCGTGTGCGACGGCCCCATGGTCCTGGGCCACGAGTCCGCAGGTGTCATCGTCAAAGTCGGTAAAGACTGCAAAAAGCTAAAGGTAGGAGACAGAGTTGCTTTGGAAGCAGGTGTTCCTTGCGCGGCATGCGAGCAATGCACAGGTGGGAAATACAACCTTTGCCCGGACATCAAATTCTTCGCGACCCCCCCTGTCCATGGGTCCCTCGCGAGATACGTTGCTCACCCCGAGAAGTGGATCTTCCCCATCCCAGACAACATGACCTTGGAGGAAGGTGCTATGTGCGAACCGCTGTCTGTTGGTGTTTACGCGTGTGTGGAAAAGGCTAAGGTCGAGCCTGGAAAGACATACTCTGTCTTCGGTGCGGGCCCCATCGGAACCATCTGCGCTCTTGTTGCCAACGGACTGGGCGCCGGGAAGATCATCCTGTGCGATATCCAGCAGAACCGTTTGGACTTCTGCAAGAAGATCATTCCGTCCATGGTCGTCCTTAACACCACAGGCATGTCGGGTGAGGAGGTGGCCGAAGCTGTCAAAGCCGCCAACGGCGGTGAATTCTGCGATGGTTCCATCGATTGCGCGGGGGTTGAGTCCGTTGTCACGGCAGCTATAAAATCCACCAAGAACGGTGGGTCCGTGTGCTTGGTCGGGATGGGCAAGCCTACTTGCACGCTTCCTTTGCTTGATGCTTCCATTCGTGAGGTGGATTTAAACGGAGTGGTATGGAAGGGTTTAAAAAAAAAAAAAAAATGTAGTTCCGGTACCGTAACACCTACCCGAAGTGCATTGAGCTGCTCTCTACCAAGAAGGTTGACCTTGACCCTTTGATCACGCACAGATTTGAGTTTACTTATGACAGGTATGCTGCGGTTTTAAAGGGAATAAAAAAAAAAAAAAAAAAAAAAAAAAAAAAAAAAAAAAAAAAAAAAAAAAAACCAATAGTGTCATGGATGCCTTTGAAACCTGCCGTACCGGCCGTGATGGCGCGATCAAGTGCATGATAAACATCAAGGACACACCTGAGCATAAGTTTTAAAAAGGAAAAATTGGGTGAAATAAAAAAAAAAAAAAAAAAAAAAAAAAAAAAACGAAAGAGAAGAAGAAAAAAATAAGACTGGAAGAAGATTGCTGGACCCCCCGTTTCTCCCTTTTTAATTTTTTTTAAAAAGGGGGAGGGGAGGAAACAAAAAAAAGGGAAATAAAATGGGAGGGGGATATAAACATTTTTTGCTCTTTCCCCCCCCCTCCATGTCACCCCCTTTTTTGTTCCTTCGTGCCGCCTTCTTATGTGAGCGTGAAATGGAGAGGATAAAAAGACAGCAGAGACATACAGAGTTTACACCGCACGTTTTTTCTTTTTTTTTTTTTTGAAAACTCTCTAGAGAGAGATGAAAGAAGGAAGAAGGCGAACCTTTTTTTTTTTTGAAGGAAATCGATAACTTCCCCGAAAAACAAAGAATAAAAGTGTTACAACTGTTTTCCTTTCCTACAACGTCTTACCCACCCCTCTGCAAACAAAAAAAAAAGAAGAAGAAAAAAACAAGCTTACTTCGCTCGCTGAAAGTATGAGAAAGCCTCGTTCCCTCTCCCGGAAAACATCCTTATCCTTATCCTCAGATATGACCGTTGCCATACCCCTCTTGTGCACTCTCTTATTTAACGATAGCCTTATTGCTCTTGCTACTTGCTCCAGTTTCCACACAACAAAAAAACAAAAAAAAAGAAGAGAAATGAAGCGCTTGGGACTTCCGATGCTGCTGGCAGCGGCAGCAGTGGTGCGGGTTGAGGGACACGGCTACGTGATGAGCCCGCCTTCTCGGAACTACGCGTGCAAGCTGAAGACAAACAGCGGGTGCGGAGGGGTGCAGTACGAGCCGCAGAGTGTGGAGGGACCGGACCGGTACCCAGCGAGCGGTCCTCCGGACGGGCAGCTGGCGGCGGCGGGGAGCGCAACCTGGGCCCCTCTGAACGAGCAGTCTTCGAGCAGGTGGGCGAAGACGGCGGCGAGCGGGGGCAGGACCGACTTCACCTGGCAGTTCACGGCGAACCACGTGACCCTGGACTGGAGGTACTACATCACGAAGGATGGGTGGAACCAGAACGCTCCCCTCGGGAGGGGCAGCTTCGAGGATGCTCCCTTCTGCTCCGCGGCGGGCGGGATGGTGAAGCCCCCGATGGTGACGACCCACTCCTGCACCCTCCCCTCCAAGTCGGGCTACCACGTTGTCCTCGCCATCTGGGATGTCGGTGACACCGCCGCAAGCTTCTACAACGCTGTTGACTTGGACTTCAGTGGAGGTGGTGGTGGTGGTGGTGGTGGCGGTGGGAACCCTGTTCCTCCTGTTCCGGTTCCCCCTGTTCCCACCCCTCCCACTCCTCCTGTTCCTGTCCCACCTGTTCCTGTTCCCCCCGTTCCCGTTCCCCCTGTCCCTGTTCCCCCCACCACAGGGTGCTCGAGGACGATTCCCATGTGGGGGGCTTGCACGAGCGCGATGCACTGCTGCACGCAAGGGGCGGTGTGCGACAGGCAGAGCCAGTGGTATTCCCAGTGCATCCCTGCAGCGGGGAACGGGAACACACCACCTGTCCCCACCCCTCCCACTCCTCCTGTTCCTGTCCCACCTGTCCCCGTTCCTGTTCCCCCTCCTTCCTCTGGTTGCCGCACGGCGATCCCGAAGTGGGGAAGCTGCCTTCACGCCCCCACCTGCTGCTCCGGCGGGGCCTCTTGCTACAAGCAGAGCAGGTGGTACGCCCAGTGCCTCACTGGCAACCACCTGGGTTACAAGATTGGCTGAAGCAGCAACAAGAACAGCAACAACAACAACAACAACAAGAAGAGGACCAACGCCATACTCTCTTAATTGGGACAAGACAGCAACAATACCAACTTATTAGGCTTCCTCTTCTTATTCTTCTTCTTCTGTGACTTGTGCATCGTGTCTTTTTTGTCCGAAAAAAAAAAAGCATTTAGTTAACATGATTCCCCTCGCCCACCTGTGGTGGGTCGAGAGCTTCCCTCCCTCCTCCCCGTTATACCTTGTAACCATGACACATGTCCGGTTACACTTTTCCCTCCCTCCCTCCCTCTCTCTCTTTTGATCCTTTTAAATCCAAAAGGACAGCTGGTGATACGCGTAATGACGCTCACCAAATGGTGACTCCCGCTGTTCGTTTCCTGGTTTTCTTTTTTTTTCCCCCCTCTTTTTTTCTTCGTTTCCTTGCTCTGCTCCCCACAACTTACAAAAAGAAGAAAAAAAAAAAAGAGAAAAAAAAAAAAAAAAACCCACCAACAATGTCGAAGGCGGAGCTTAGGAAGGTTTTCGAGTCGTTTTGTGCGTTCGGTGGGGGGAACAATGTATGTGAATACGTTTAGTTTAAAAAAAAAAAAAAAAAAGGCCAAGCCGGAGATGGACAACGCTCGTTTCAGCAAGTTCTGTAAAGACAGCAAGCTCATGGACAAGAAGTTTACATCGACAGATGCGGACTTGATCTTCACGAAGTCGAAGGGGAAGGGTGAGAGGAAGATCTCGTTTGCTGTGTTTGAGTCTGTGGCTCTTGAAGAGGTCGCAAAAAAGAAGAGCCTGGCCAAGGACGAGCTGGTGGCCAGGATCACGCACTCAGGCGGTCCTACCAGCTCAGGCACCCGTGCTGAGAATGTTGCCCTTCATGATGATAAATCCAACTATACAGGGGTCTATGCTTCAGGCGGACCGACCAACGTCGATCTTGGCACCTCTGACTTGTCGCATATTACTAACAGAGTGGATGCTGATGTTAGGGGTGTGCAGAAATACACATAAATGGGGAATGATAGTTTTTTTTTTTTTTTTTTTTTTTTTTTTTTTTTTTTTCCCGCACCGCCTCCTCTTTTTTTTTAATTTGAAAAAAAAAAAAAAAAAAAAAAAGACGTGAACCGAAAGGGGGGGGAAAGAAAAAGAAGAAAAAAAAGGGAAGAAAAAAAAAAAAAAAAAAAAAAAAAAAAGGGTAGTTCGGCCACAATGATGCCATTGCTTTTTTTTTTTTTTTCTTCTTTTTTTTTCTTTCCTTTTTTTCTTCTTTTTATGATGATTGTTCATTGAAGTGATTTTATGTTTAAAAAAAAAATGTATAACACACAAAAAAAAAAAAGAGAGAGAATGGAAAACCCATGAATAAACCAAGGATTTAGACGGATTGAGGGTGCTTTTGACTAGAAAAAGAGAATAAGAAACAGAAGAGGGTAAAAAAATAAAATAAAATAAAAAAGGTTCTTTTGTACCTCTTGGTTTTTTTATGTGTTCTCTTTCTATCCCCTCATTTCCCCTTTTTTTTTTCTTCCAGAAGAGAAAGTGTTGTGGTGTTTCCTTTTTCCAGGTCCCCCCAAAATGAAAATTTATAAGCAGCTGTTTTTCTCTTCTTCTTTCTTTTTCTTTCTTTCTTTGAATTCTTTTTTATTTCCTTACCTTTCTTGTTTTATACCCCCTGTTTTCCTCTCTTTTATATTTTTCACTTAACACCCCCTTTTTTTCTTTCTTTCTTCTATTTTTCTTTTATTTGGTTTCTTGCCAAGGACGGATGAGACACGATATTACGGTTAGATGATCTCCCCTGGGGCTATGCTGGCATGGAAACGCGTTTCCAGGCATTTTTTGAGAAAAAGGGAAACGAAAACGGAAACGGAAACGTTTCCCTATTTTGGGGCCGTTTCCTTGGGCAGAAACATAGCCGTTTCCATAACAATGGAAACGCGTTTCCATAAGAATTTTGAAAACATGGAAACGGATACGGAAACGGAACGTTTCCACGTTTCCTGCCAGCATAGCCCTAGGGGGGCGTGTCTGCCATGAAGAAAAGCGGGAGAAGCACCACCACAATGGGAAAGCCAGCAACCCCGCAAAGAAAGAACGGCAACGCTGTAATCGGCACCCGTTGGGCACTGTTGATGCTTGGAATGGGCGCTTTATCAGCGTGAGATGTGATCTACACAATGGGGGGAAAGAGGGTTGGGGGGGTACCACCCAGGGAAGAGAACGCAAAAAGGAAACTCAAGAAGAAGCAGCACGGGTGCCACGGAAGGCCTTTCGCAGTAAAGATACCATCCTCCAGTCCTGATGCGAGAGGAGAAGTGAAGAGGGAGATGGGAAAACAAAGAAGTTTTCAGCAAGCTTATAAGCGAGCCAGTTCCCTCTTAATAGGGTGATGGTTGTGAAGCAGTGCGAGAAGAGGCGAACCTAACCAATTGCGAGGACCACATGATGACACCGTAGTTAAAGAACATTGGTCCATTCTATGAAGACACAGTCTCCTGATTCCCCTTTAACACATAAATGACAGAAGGAAACTGATCATTAGTTCTCATAATAATAAGAGACAGCAGTGTTTCGTGTTCCTTGCGAACCCATGCTGCTGGTTCAAGTGAGGGTCAAAAACCTGCGAGATAAGCGGAAGCGGGACGAGGAAAGAAACAAGGAAGCACCGGCACGCAAGGACGGCAGATGATGAGACACGATATTGCGGTTAGATGACCTCCCCCTGGGGGGGCGTGAAATGGAACATTATCAACAAACTACACCTCTTCTAATGTCTTCCATGAAGAAAGGGAGGGAAACAAACCGGGGGTTGTCTGAGGGGGGAGAGAGGAAGTACAACAGCACCTTCACAAAATGCAGAACACGATACCCCGCAAAGAAAGAACGGCAACGCTGTAATCGGCACCCGTTGGGCACTGTTGATGCTTGGAATGCTTTATCAGCGTGAGATACGTTGCGGGGTAAAAAAGAAGGGGGCTGGGGGAGGGGAATACTCGAAAAGAAGGAGAGCACCCTTAATTAACACCACTTCGCGTTCTTCATACATGAAAGAGGCGTTGGAGGGGTGCGAGACATGTGGGCACACACAACACACGAGCGCAGCAGTGTTTCGTGTTCCTTGCGAACCCATGTTGCTGGTTCAAGTGAGGGTCAAAAACCTGCGAGATACGCGGGCAGATATAACCTGCACAGCAAGCTTGTAACAAGCGGGTGCAATAGAACGAAGAAGTACCTGCAACCCTCCTTGCCCTTTGCTGTAAGGGATACGGAATAATATTGGTTCAAGAAAAAAAATTCAAAAAGCCAACTGCCTTTTGCAGCAAGTTGATTACCGCAGAGCAGTGTAAGCTGCAGGTACATAGCATGGTGACCTTTGCGACGAGGTGATAGAAATGAGAATGCACATGATGACACCGTAGTTAAAGAACATTGGTCCATTCTATGAAGACACAGTCTCCTGATTCCCCTTTAACACATAAATGACAGAAGGAAACTGATCCATTCATTCCACTAGTGGAAGAGGGGGTTCACTGTTCTGATTAATCACTGTTTTTCCATTTCACTCCACAGTTTCCACACAACAAAAAGAAGAAGAGAAATGAAGCGCTTGGGACTTCCGATGCTGCTGGCAGCGGCAGCAGTGGTGCGGGTTGAGGGACACGGCTACGTGATGAGCCCGCCTTCTCGGAACTACGCGTGCAAGCTGAAGACAAACAGCGGGTGCGGAGGGGTGCAGTACGAGCCGCAGAGTGTGGAGGGACCGGACCGGTACCCAGCGAGCGGTCCTCCGGACGGGCAGCTGGCGGCGGCGGGGAGCGCAACCTGGGCCCCTCTGAACGAGCAGTCTTCGAGCAGGTGGGCGAAGACGGCGGCGAGCGGGGGCAGGACCGACTTCACCTGGCAGTTCACGGCGAACCACGTGACCCTGGACTGGAGGTACTACATCACGAAGGATGGGTGGAACCAGAACGCTCCCCTCGGGAGGGGCAGCTTCGAGGATGCTCCCTTCTGCTCCGCGGCGGGCGGGATGGTGAAGCCCCCGATGGTGACGACCCACTCCTGCACCCTCCCCTCCAAGTCGGGCTACCACGTTGTCCTCGCCATCTGGGATGTCGGTGACACCGCCGCAAGCTTCTACAACGCTGTTGACTTGGACTTCAGTGGAGGTGGTGGTGGTGGTGGTGGTGGCGGTGGGAACCCTGTTCCTCCTGTTCCGGTTCCCCCTGTTCCCACCCCTCCCACTCCTCCTGTTCCTGTCCCACCTGTTCCTGTTCCCCCCGTTCCCGTTCCCCCTGTCCCTGTTCCCCCCACCACAGGGTGCTCGAGGACGATTCCCATGTGGGGGGCTTGCACGAGCGCGATGCACTGCTGCACGCAAGGGGCGGTGTGCGACAGGCAGAGCCAGTGGTATTCCCAGTGCATCCCTGCAGCGGGGAACGGGAACACACCACCTGTCCCCACCCCTCCCACTCCTCCTGTTCCTGTCCCACCTGTCCCCGTTCCTGTTCCCCCTCCTTCCTCTGGTTGCCGCACGGCGATCCCGAAGTGGGGAAGCTGCCTTCACGCCCCCACCTGCTGCTCCGGCGGGGCCTCTTGCTACAAGCAGAGCAGGTGGTACGCCCAGTGCCTCACTGGCAACCACCTGGGTTACAAGATTGGCTGAAGCAGCAACAAGAACAGCAACAACAACAACAACAACAAGAAGAGGACCAACGCCATACTCTCTTAATTGGGACAAGACAGCAACAATACCAACTTATTAGGCTTCCTCTTCTTATTCTTCTTCTTCTGTGACTTGTGCATCGTGTCTTTTTTGTCCGAAAAAAAAAAAGCATTTAGTTAACATGATTCCCCTCGCCCACCTGTGGTGGGTCGAGAGCTTTCCTCCCGATTATTATACCTTGTAACCATGACACATGTCTGGTTACACTTTCCCCCCTCCTTTCCCTCTCGGTTGTTCCTTTTCTTTAAAACTTTTTTTTATTTTCCCAATGGACAGCTGGTGATATTGCGTATTTGACGCTCACTAAATGGTGGCTCCCGCTGTTTCGTTGAGGAATAAAAATATAAAAATACTTTTTTAATACTACATTTTTCTTTTGAAGAGTTAAAAAGAAGGCTTTTTTTTAATTCTGCATTTTTATTTTCCTTTCAATTCTCGTTTTTTAATACGCCATAGCCCCCAATCAGTCACACAGGTTTAAGAAGTGAAAAAAAAAAAAAAAAGGAAACCGCACACAATGCTGTCCGTTCTCTGCTTCGCTGCAGCCTTGAGTGCACAACCGCACATCCTGATGCTGGTGGTGGACGACCTGGGGTGGGCAGACGTGGGGTACCAAGGGGGCAACCTGCCGTCTCCCAACATCAACGAGTTGGCCAACAATGGAATCAAGCTTGAGAGGTACTACATGCAACCTGTGTGCAGCCCGACGAGGTCAGCCTTCATGACGGGGAGGTATCCCTTCCACACGGGGATGCAGCACCTGGAAACGGTCCTGCCCGGGAGCTCGGCCGGGATCCCGGCAACGGACAAGACGCTCCCGGAGTACCTTGTGTCGTCCGGGTACGACACCTACATGATCGGGAAGTGGCACTGCGGCTACGCGAAATGGGCGCAGACCCCGACGGAGCGTGGCTTCCAGCAATACTTGGGCTACATGCAGGCGATGGGGGACTACTACAACCACACGGTGGAGATGGGAAGGTTGAGCGGGTTCGACTTCTGGCTGAACAAGGAGAGGAACGCCACGGTCGGGGAGTACTCGATGACGGCCTTCATGAGGGAGGCGAACACATACCTGCACCAGATCGCGGAGAAGAACAGCCCGAGCTTCCTGTACTTCTCGCACCAGAACATGCACATCCCGCTGGAAAACCCTCCTACCCCGACGACAGAGTGCGACGGGGTGCAGCCCGCAAAGAGGAAGGTCTACTGCAACATGATGTACGAGGTGGACAGGGCGATCGGGGAGCTCGTCGCCCTCTACAGGGACCTCGGGCTCTGGGAGAACACGCTCATGATCTTCACCTCGGACAACGGGGGGGAGGTGGACGTGTCGATGACGGGAACCTCGTCGGGGGAGGTGGGGTCTGCAGGGTCGAACTGGCCCCTGCGTGCGGGGAAGTTCACGCTCTTCGACGGCGGGGTGCGGGCGGTGGGGTTCCTGCAGGGCGGGGACAGGGTGATCCCCTCGACCAAGAGGGGCACCGGCTTCAAGGGGCTCATCCACGCTGTGGACTGGCTCCCCACCCTGTTGGAAGCAGCGTCCCTCCCCGAGCAGACCTCCGACGGGGTGTCGCAGTGGAGGGCGATCATGGAGGAAGGCCCGCTGCTGCGCACGGAGGTCCCCATCAACATCTTCGACAACGGGAAGAACTACACAGCCTTCATCAGCGGGGACTGGAAGCTCATCGTGAACCCGAACCTCAACCAGTCCACCTACTACGACGGCTACTGGACCATCAACCCGTACACCTGGGAAGCACCCGACTCCGTCGCAGACGAGTACCTCTTCAACCTCATCGACGACCCCAATGAGAGGGTGAACCTTGTGGGCCAGTACCCCGATAAGGTCAGGGAGATCAAGGACCGCATCCAGACCTTGGTGGACACCAACTACGTCCCCCCGCAGGCCAACAACTTCCACCCTGAAGCGAGCCCCAACAATAATGGAGGCTACTGGGCTCCTTTCATGAACTGAGAAGGGAAAGCCACACCAGCCAGCCACGAGAGGGCGAGGGATGAAACAATCACCACCAACGACTTTTTTTTAATAAAGCCATTCCCCCCCTTTTTTTTATTCCCTTATTCTTCTTCTTGTTCTTTCTCTTTTTCGTTCCCTTTGCAATCGCGACGATTTTTAAGAAGGTTTGTTTGAAACTTTAGAAAAACAGCCGAGCAAGCCCTTTGCCATCGCGACGATTTATAAGGTTTGTTTTTTAACTTGGAAAGCAGCCAAGCACGGTTGCCGGAAAGTTGAAACGAACAACAAAGAGATAGAGCACCTTACTTGACCCGGCGGTACCTATTCTTACCGCACCCCTTAAAAAGGAATAGAAGGAAACAGCTCACACGTTTTCATAGCTCCTGGTGTCATGCACAACGATCATTCTTGCTCCCACCAATATACAAACATGTTATCCCTCCCTTCCCCTTCTTTTTTGTTCAATTTTGCAGGCTTGCTACGTTTTTGCAACCTTCATTTTTTTATTTTCTTTTTTTTTTTTTTTTTTTTTTTTCCTTGCTCTTTTTTTCTCTCTCCTTTTCTTTTTTTTGTCAGCAGCAGCAGCCCTACCACTGCATCCATTGCAGGCACTCGCAGTGGTGGTTTCTCCTTTGAAAGCTGTTTTCTTGATAGTTGCTGCATGTTTTTATTACACTCCGTTTGGCAGCCCACTTAGGTGGAGCTGGCGCTCTTGGCGACATATCGATCGTTTTTCTTCTTCTTCTTCTTGTCTTCCTCTTCTTATCTTGTTTCCCTTTTTTTTTCTTCTTCTTTGTTCTTCTTTTTTTGTTTCTCTTTATAAAAAAAAAAAAAAAAAAAAAAAAAATGAACAGCAGGTAAAAACAAACCACCAAACACACAAAATAATGGACGTTGTGCAGCAGTACGTAAAGTGCATGAAGGCAAAGGACCGTGATGGGATGCTGGCCCTTGTTGCGGAGGATGCGCACTTCAAGACCCCCCGGTGGGAGGTGAAGGGGAAGGGGGCTTTGAGGAAGCAGTTGTCAGGCGATGATGCACCTGACTTCTACGGGGAGACGGAGCTGGTGGAGACCCCCGAGGGCACCTTCACACGCACCCTGAAGGCAAAGGTGGCCCTGGGCCTTGTGACCCTGAAGGTGAGGCAGACCTTCACTGTTTCCGACGGGAAGGTGACATCCATGGTTGCCAAGAAGCTGTGAGACAGTAGTCCGTAGTTTTTATGATAAAATGCATAAAAATAAAATTCCCACGAGAGAACAAAAGGAAAGAAGAAAAAAAAGAGAAAAAAAAAAAGAAAAAAAAAACAAACGATCCTCCGGATGAGGAGGGGACAGAGAGGGGGGAAAAAAAAGGAGAGAATGAAAGAAAGACACCACGAACCACAATGAGAAAGAGTGGTCCGCAGCTCCACTGCTCTCTGTTCCCATCCCTCCGAAGGATCACCACACTTTCTTCCCAACATTCTAGCTAGCCTACTACAGCTGGGCTATACTTCATGAACCCCCGCAGAACAGGTGTGGATATAACTCCACATTCTTTGAGGGGGTTGTGCTTTGTTTTCTTTTTTTCGTGCCCTTATTTTTTACGGTGGGCCTTTGCTGCGAACACCTCTTCATTTGCAGTGATCTTCTGTTCCTCCATTCATTTCCCGTTTCGTTGTTTTTTGCTTTCTTCAATTTGAGTATGTAAGTTCGTCAACCCGTAGATGACGTCTGTAGGCGTTACAACTTAGTAGCAACTTGATCATGAGGATAAACACACGAAATGAAGAAAGGACATAGAGAGACGGAGAGACTTAACTCTACCTGCTTCTTTGGCAAAAAAAAGGCATCCCACCTTTGGGTGCTCCATTCCTCCCTCTTTTCTTCTTTTCCTGAGCTATTTTCTTGTTATTCTTGTTTATTCACAACTCTGTGCTTGCTGGGGTGGGGTGGGTCCCGTCGTGGGCAAGATGATGACACCACTTTACCTGGCGTATGAAGCACCTTTGGGTGCGGTGTGTACAACCATTCCATTCGCAAACCAAGATCTGTTCTGATGTCTCCTTTTTTAGGGTGGTCCTCGAGTGGGATTTGCCCTTAAACATCGCCTTTTTTCTGTTTTGGGAGAAGCGGGGACTTTCCTGCGAATGGGAACTCTGTGATGAGAACTCAACACACCCATTCTGTCACCTCCGATCCTAGTCGGTCGGCCCTTCAGGGTTGGCTGGTCTGCGATAGAACTGTGTTTTTTTTGAAAAATAAACTGAGAGAATTAGGGGGAAATAAAATAAATAGATACCCTCCAAGGAATGAGCAGATGATGATTCACCACTTAGATCCTATTTTTTATGAACCGGCAGGCTTCTGTTGGTGCTGAGCAGACACCAGTGAGACGGCATCGTCTGATGCACACCCTTCTCCTTGGAGTGGAGGGACAGGCAACGCAACACAACGCAACGCTGTACATACCACCCGTTGGGCACCTCATGCTTGGAATGGGAGCTTTATCAGCGTGAGACTCCAGCGGTTCTCTTTTGCCTTTTTGAGGAAAAGGTTTCCTTTTTCTTTTTTGCACAAACCAAGATGATGACAACGACCCTTTCACGACATGCCAGTCTTGCTTCTGATCTTTCAATTCATGATTTACAACAAGGACTTCTGACTTCTTTCCATTTGTCGTCAAGGCTCAAACACAATTTCATTCCATCCTGGCTCTTTCACCGCCCTCCGCTGTCGTTGCAGCAGTCACACTCTGTTTGTGCTGCAGGGTGAAAGTGGGCGGGAGATGAGGACACAAAGAAGAAGAAAAGAGCGAGTGAAGTGAAAGCTCGAGGAACACAGCACGGGTGCCACGGAAGGCCTTTCGCAGTAAAGATACCATCCTCCAGTCCTGATGCGAGAGGAGAAGTGAAGAGAGAGATGGGAGAGCAAAAGGAAGGAGGGAAATAAGCTTTCAGCAAGCTTATAAGCGAGCCAGTTCCCTCTTAATAGGGTGATGGTTGTGAAGCAATGCGAGACAGTTCTGGTGGAATATGAAAGGAAAAGAAACGCTGTACATACCACCCGTTGGGCACCTCATGCTTGGAATGGAGCTTTATCAGCGTGAGACTACTGTTTTTGTTACCTTTTGAAGTAGAAATCTCCTTTTTTAAAAAGTAACTCTGGCATCTTAATTAACTTGTTCGTTGGATTTGGCTTAAAAAGCACGGGTGCCACGGAAGGCCTTTTACTCATCTAAAGTGATCCTTCCTCCAGTCCTGATGCAAGAATCACTACTTTGTAGGAAAATCGAGAACGAGAAGATACAAAGAAGAAGAAAAAAAAAAAACACACAAACCAAATAAAGAGGCGAAAAAAATACCCCTCCACTCCTCCATTCCACAAAACAAATGTCGCACGCGCCCACAAAAGACGTGACCACGACTGAAACAATCACCGACAAGGATGTGACCATCACAAAGGTTGTAAAGGACCATGATGAACTTGGACAGCACGTGCACAAGGAGGTAATCGACAAAGTAGGCCCCAATGGGCACACTCACACGGAGAGCACGGATGTTGAGAAGAACGGTGAACTCGTGCACAGGGAGGTGACGGAGAAGGATGGTTTGCATGGGGAGCACGTTCGCGAA